>JASAMY010001030.1:0-57500 GCA_030248085.1 Paralinhomoeus sp. GSCO2_6 | reverse complement strand
CTGCCGAAGCGATCCGCTCGCTATTTAGTAGGATAGAGTCTCGTTCGTTATCGGAATTAACCAGACAAATCGCTCCACCAACTAAGAACGGCCATGCACCACCACCCACAGAATCAAGAAAGAGCTTCGATCTGTCAATCCTCACTGTGTCCGGACCAGGTGAGGTTTCCCGTGTTGAGTCAAATTAAGCCGCAGGCTCCACTCCTGGTGGTGCCCTTCCGTCAATTCCTTTAAGTTTCAGATTTGCAACCATACTTCCCCCGGAACCGAAAAACTTTCGTTTCCGGGAAGCTCCCTGACAGGTCACAAGTGACGCTGCCAGGTCGCTGGTTGGCATCGTTTACGGTCAGAACTAGGGCGGTATCTGATCGCCTTCGAACCTCTGACTTTCGTTCTTGATTAATGAAAACATTCTTGGCAAATGCTTTCGCAGTTGTTCGTCTTGCAACGATCCAAGAATTTCACCTCTAACGCTGCAATACGAATGCCCCCGTCTGTCCCTCTCAATCATCATCTTGGTTCCGTAAAACCAACAAAATAGGACCAAGATCCTATTCCATTATTCCATGCACCATTATTCAGGCTTGCGCCTGTTTTGAGCACTCTAATTTTTTCAAAGTAAAGTTGCAAGCTACCCTGCGCCCACAGTTAAGTGGACGCAGGGAAAACCTGCTTCATCAATGAAGGACGACAGTACCGGCCGTGAAGCCGGACCGCCTCCTTCAACGTAGATCCAACTACGAGCGTTTTAAACGCAACAACGGTGGTATACACCTTCAGAGCTGGAATTACCGCGGCTGCTGGCACCAGACTTGCCCTCTGATAGATCCTCGTTAAGAGGTTTGGATTGTTCTCATTCCGATAACAGTCCTCATAGAGAACTGCCTCGATATTTTTCGTCACTACCTCCTCGTGCCGAGAGTGGGTAATTTACGCGCCTGCTGCCTTCCTTGGATGTGGTAGCTGTTTCTCAGGCTCCCTCTCCGGAGTCGAACCCTGATTCTCCGTTACCCGTTGCAACCATGGTAGTCACGTAAACTACCATCAACAGTTGATAAGGCAGACACTTGAATGATTCGTCACCGGTTCAAGACCGTGCGATCGGCTGAGTTATTCAGAGTCACCAAAGCCAGGCCGAAACCTGATTGGTCTTGTTCTAATAAATGCACTCCTCCCAACGAGTGGTCGGAGCTTAATTGCATGTATTAGCTCTAGAATTGCCACAGTTATCCACGTAGGATATCAAGATCAAGTGAACAATGGCTGTTGTAATGAGCTATTCGCGGCTTCACTTTGTTCAGCTCGTGCTCAGACATGCATGGCTTAATCTTTGAGACAAGCATATGACCACTGGCAGGATCAACCAGGTAGCAAGGTCAGTAACATCTAGAGAACCATGCAACTCTAGTGTTACTTTCACTAATATCATTCGCTTTTTTTAGAGCCGATCCTTTCATCTAGGTACAAGGCACCAGCCGAGCGGCCATCCTTGCACCTGGCTCTACCGTGAACTTATCGAACTGGCAGTCGCCACACGCTTCCAAGCACTGGTTTGCCACCACTGGGCTATCCTTTGAGCTTGTACTGCTGTCGTTCGATCAACTCACTTGGAACATAGTTCCTTCCTTCCGATCGCTTTGCCACTCAAACGAGCGACGATCGCACCTCTAGTCAAACCCTTTCGAGCAAGAACTGATAAAACGTTGGAACGGGGGCTCCATTCCAACAACGCAGCGCACCGAACCGCGTTCCCGAGGTTACCAGCCTCGTCAAACGAGCATTCTATTGACGCTCATACGTCTGCATTCACCGTTCTTCCATGCACGTCTCGTTCGATTTCTTTTCACTGAACGTACTCATATTCAGTTCCAAATTGGATCGAATCGACCCTTGAGAGTAACCAGCCCTCAATCGGTGAAAAAAGCCAATTTTCCCTTCCACCAGCACGATTCCACAAGCGCAATTCCCTTGGAAAAGTGCCGGAGCCCGTATTGGCACTGCCACTAAGGCTAGATACGCTTCTACTTCAGATCTACGCACGTATCGGACTGCTGCCAACACAACGATTTCCTCGTATCGTTCAAGTCGAAAAAATTTTTCGACAGGGCTCCGCCTACATAGGAACAGAGCCTCAGTATGCGCAAAGCGCGATTCCGGCCGCAAAAACGCTAGGCCGACGCACTTGCCTAGTGCAAAAACTCGCTCCAAACGCACACTTTTCCGGGGGCTTTTACAGTGCGCACAATTTACGTCCATCTCGCAATCGCATATAAACGGACCGCTTTCCGATAACGTTATTATACGTCACGGCTACCCATGCGCATACACACCATCGGTACATGTGTAAGAGCTGCCAGGACAGGGGGGGGGATCGAATGGGCCAGGGGGGGGGGGGGGTAATGGGCATGCTACGCAGGAGATAAGGAGAGCAAGAATAACAGCGTGTGCGTGCGTAAATTGCCCTCTTCCCCTCCCCCCCCCTGGATCCGCAACTGAGAAAGATCAATCAGCGAACATGGAGCAGGGGATAGGTGGCACACGATTGATCCTATTGAAGACGCGATCGTTCACGACAGTGCGCCTTCCATCAGGACCCAAGAAGGACCAGGCGCATTTGCCAAGGGTCGACTAGCACAGAGCTGTAAATCGGTGACAAAAGGCAACAAGTCAATAGAAGGAGAATATGCTATGCGCGCGCGTGCATGCGTGCGTGCGTGCGGAGATGGCAGGAAGTGAGAAAGCTTGAGCAAAGCGTGGGGGTGAGAAAGCAACAAGGCAACACAATCATCAGCATTGAATGTCAAAATTAATTGCCGCCATAATCCATATAATACGGACGCAGCGCGCCAATGAAACTGGGCATGCGCGGCTCATCATGACGGCGGCTGCGACGAGGCCGACGCGACAACGACACCAATATGACTGACGACCCCAGTCGACGCACTGCCAAGGGTTGACGCGCCAGTGAAACTGGGTATGCGCGGCTCATCATGACGGCGGCTGCGACGAGGCCGACGCGACAACGACACCAATATGACGACCTCGGTCGACGCACTGCCATGGGTTGATGCGCCAATGAAACTGGGCATGCGCGGCTCATCATGACGGCGGCTGCGACGAGGCCGACGCGACAACGACACCAACATGACGACCACAGTCAATGCACTGCCAAGGGTTGACGCGCCAATGAAGCTGGGCATGCGCGGCTCATCATGACGGCGGCTGCGACGAGGCCGACGCGACAACGACACCAACATGACGACCACAGTCAATGCACTGCCAAGGGTTGATGCGCCAATGAAACTGGGCATGCGCGGCTCATCATGACGGCGGCTGCGACGAGGCCGACGCGACAACGACACCAATATGACGACCACAGTCGACGCACTGCCAAGGGTTGACCCGCCAATGAAGCTGGGCATGCGCGGCTCATCATGACGGCGGCTGAGACGAGGCCGACGCGACAACGACACCAAAATGACGACCACAGTCGACGCACTGCCAAGGGTTGACCCGCCAATGAAGCTGGGCATGCGCGGCTCATCATGACGGCGGCTGCGACGAGGCCGACGCGACAACGACACCAACATGACGACCCCGGTCGTCGACGCCGCTGGGAGGGGAGGGGGGGGGGGCACTCTTGCGCCAAACGTGGACTGAACTCTTTGTCCTGCGTCTGCTGCGAGGTCTCATGCGGCGAGCGCACAGATGGACAAGCAGCAAAAGCGGACAGCAAAGTCTGCAGCTATGCGTCTGATGATGGCGGCGGCTGTGATGCGGCTCCACGACGACGCGCATATCTCCACGACAACGGCGCAGCCTATCTCGCGCTGATGAGACCACTCTACATCACTTGCGCCACAATGGGGTCCTATTCCTACATCCAATACCTGAATCGGGGTCAGGACAACAAGAGGACACGCGCGGCTCGCACCAGAGACAGAGTTGTGAGAGCAGTCAATGCAGGCGACAAGCAGCGTTGGTTGTTACCATTGCTGCGGAAGCAAAGCGCAGTTGCATTGCTTTGCTCTGGCTTCACCACAGCACCGCAGCACACAGAGCCAGGCAGAAATCCGATAAAAATGGCTACGCAGAGAACGGAGTGCGATCTAGGGCGCGAGCGGCAAAGGCTAAGCAAAGGGATCGCTCACCAGGCGAGAACTTCTTCAACGACGTGCTGCCGATGAGACTCCATCCGTGACTCCAACTTCATGCTCTTCATTGGGACCGGAAGGCGTGCCACGGTGCGAGCGTGTCGACGACGACGACAAAAGGACTCGAGAGCTGGCTTCCTCCGTCGTCCGGCTCCTTTTCGGGGGCACGCCAGCCGACGACACTAGAACGGCGCAACAGCGGCAAAAGACTGACGCCAACCGACATGGCGCAGAAGACGCACGCACTGAACCACTGAAACTTTTGCGTTAGGCTGTGGAGAACCACCCCTCCCCCCCCCCACCCCCAGTTACATGTATGCGGTGGGTGAACTGTCCGCGCCAAAATGTCCCGCACCAAAAGCGCCGCGCCAAACTGTCCTGATCCCCAAAACGATATTCTGAGTCAAACAACATCGAGAATGAAGCAACGCAACTTTACCCAAGACTTCTTTCAATACAGAAGGTGAAGTTTCCTGGAAAGTATGCAGGATGACGATGGCCAGGGAGGGGGTTATTCCGTCAAAAACAAAGCAGGAAGACCCTGGGGGAGTGTAAGCGACATTGTAACCGGGTTTTCGCCATGGGGAAGGGTCGGAGACATACATGTAACCGGGTTTTTGAACTGGGGGGGGGGGGGGGGGTCGGCGACCATTCTGGGGGGTGTGGGGGGGGGGGGGTAAGCAGATTTGAAGAGGGAGGGGGGGTGTCAGAAGGTAAAAAAGTGCACCTAAATAGTGTCTAAATAGGCACTTTTTGGTCAAAAATAGGTTAAAATAGGCTATAAATAGCGTTATTTAGCTGTTTTAGAGTCAAAAAACACTAAAAAAGGCGAAAAATACACTACTTTTTACAGTTGTAGACAAGTTGGAAAACTTTTGAAAAATTCTGGGGGGGCGGGTTGGGGGGGTTGGGGAGGGGTAACTTTTGACCTGGGGGGGGCAACCCCCCCCCCAACCCCCCCAGTTACATGTATGGCGGAGACCATCAGGGTGCCAGGAGAATCATTTTGGACGAAAGTTGGGTGTACTTTCTTTAAAAAGAGGGTTTAAAGAGGCTATAAATGGGCTATTCAGCAGCTTTAGGATAAAAATGATAAAAAGCATGCATGGTGACCCCCCCCCCCCGCCTAACGACACGTATGAGTCGCACCGTCGCACGCCCGTCCACGCACACGCACGCACGCACGCGCTTGGCCCCACAGAAGAGACCATAACTGTAACTGGGGTGTTGGCGGGGGGGGGGGTTGCGCCCCACTATTTTTGCAATATCCCCCCAACCCCGCCCCAGAATTTTCCCAAGAGATATCACTCTGTCAAAAACGATGGTGTTTTCAGTGGTATATGACCACAAAACGGCAAAATAACACTATTTAGAGCCTATTTTGATCATTTTGACCAAAAAGTACCAGCATAATTCAAAAAATGGTCGGCTACCTTCCACCAATTTTTGCTCTGGATACCCCCCCCCCCCCCACACACACACACACACACCCAAAGTGCCATTTACCCCCCCCCCCCACTCTTCCAGACCAGGTTGCAGCCTCGTACAGGTATGGAAGAAAGACGTGGGGTGTGGCGTAGTCCGTAAGGCGTTGGACTCCTGACCGCGAGGTCGGGGGTTCGATTCCTTGCTGGGCAAGGCCACGGCTACCCCCTTGGGCAAGGGGTTTAAACCACTGCTCCGGTTTCGGGCTGTACCGTGGCTTCGGCCAAAAATCAGTGCCAGGTGGGGGCCCACCTTGCCTCGCGGCAGAACAACGCCCACTGTTATGTATGCGGCGCCGCCCTGTGATCTGATGATTCAGTTAACGGCCATTGTGCTGTGTCAGGTGGTTGTCGTGAAAAATGAAGTTTTAAAGTTTTTTTTTAAAAGACATGCGAGCGACGCAGACGCGGACAAGAGCCAGCGGACCTGTGCAGGAGGCGCTGAAGGTTGCCGCTTGATGCCGACCGACACGGGACCGGATTGCGTGCGCTGGACGCCAGCCGTCGACTTCTTTGTGTGCGTGGACGTTGATTGAGCCGCGCCTGCAAGCACGGCCCGCTCTCCTTTTCGCAGCCATCGCCGCCCACCCGTCAACCCACATGAATATCGATCGCCGTCTTCACCGCATCCTCACTGAACAGCGTCAGGATCTGAAAAAGGAGGAGCGTCAAGTTGGGAGCGTACACGCAGTAGGTACCATGCGCATTGCCTGGAACTCGGCCAAGCACCCGATCGAAAATATGTCCCATGACGTCATCTTTACGAAAAGTACGCGCACCCGCAAGTAGTCGACGAGCTCTCGGCAGATGACGTCACGGCCGGCGATCTTCTAGACTAAAAGTCGGTCGCTGGCAGCATGCGGGGAGTGAGCGTGCGCAGCTGCTGCTTGAACTCCTGCGTGCCAGCTGCTGCTTGAAAACTCTCTGAAAACCACCAAAATATCGCTGTTTAGACTCTACTCTGACCCAGTTTGGACGAAAACGTACCTATTTACACGCGGAGCGGAGTCGACGGCGTCGGTCGCGCCGCGGTGGCGTCGAGGCGGGCAGGCGCTTTGTGCCGCGCCGCTCAGCAACGTGCTCTCAAAAACTCCAGCAAGGCTAAGCAGCCAAAACCTACAGCCTAAGCAAGGCTAAGTTAAAAACCCTCGACGACCGTAACAATTGGTGACAGTAAGCAAGAAATTTGCATTTCATGTTAAGTCGTTACTTCGTTTTGTAATTCTTTGCAAGCAACAGTAGAATTGAGCTACTACTGTAGAGCAACTGAGAAAGAAAGATCACTGAGAAAGGTCGATCAGCGATAATGGAGCAGGGGATAGGTTTCACACGATCGATCCTATTGAAGACGCGCTCGTTCACGACATTGGGCCTTTCTATCGGGACGCAAGTAGGACCAGGCGCTTGGGCCAAGGATCGAACAGCACAGAGCTGTGAATCGGCGCGCCTGACATAAGGCAACAAGTCAATAGAAGGAGAACATGCTAAGTGGAGTGGCGTGCGTACGTGCGCGTGTGCATGCGTGCATGCGGATATGGCAGGAAGTGAGAAAGTTTGAGCAAAGCATGGGGGGGGTGAGAAAGGAACAAGGCAACGCAATCAGCATTGAATGTCAAAATTGATTGCCGCCATAAGGACGCGCATTAAAAAAAAAAGAAAATCAAAGCAAGCAAAGTCACAAGGGCCACCATACATCCAGGAGAACGTCAGTTGCTTGCAGCTGCAGCAAAAAGAACGTCAGCAACAGCAATTTTTCGATAGCGCCATTGAGTTGATGGGTTGACGCGCCAATGAAACTGGGCATGCGCTGCTCATGACTGCGGCTGCGCTTGTATATCTGTGAAGGTCATACATTGAGTGGGTGCGTGCGTGCGTGCGTGCGTGCGTGCGTGCGTGCGTGCGTGCGTGCGTGCGTGCGTGCGTGCGTGCGTGCGTGCGTGCGTGCGTGCGTGCGTGCGTGCGTGCGTGCGTGCGTGCGTGCGTGCGTGCGTGCGTGCGTGCGTGCGTGCGTGCGTGCGTGCGTGCGTGCGTGCGTGCGTGCGTGCGTGCGTGCGTGCGTGCGTGCGTGCGTGCGTGCGTGCGTGCGTGCGTGCGTGCGTTGCTTCGTGCGTTGCTCAACAAGAGATGAAGTCGAATTTGTGATTGCATCGTCTCAGCAGCTCATTGATTTATTTAGCAGGAACGCGGAGTCGTCTTCTCGCCTCATTGTGAAGAGGCAGTTGTGATGCGTGATTGTATGAGTCGCCTCACAACAGAATTATACTGTACCCAATTTCGGGCCGGGCCGGGCTCGGGCATACAATTTGGGACGTGCGGGCCGGGCCGAGCCTGGCCTGGGTGGTGGGCGGGCCGGGCTGGGCCTGGATCTCCAGGCCTGTTTCTTTCTCCACTAGGAGCGTTAATTTTTGGGCCAAAAGCGAGTCGCGCGCTGGTAGACAAAAACGGGCACGACACACGGTGCTGCGGATACCTAGGTCACAGGACCAGAAGCGATCGATGTCCAACGCAAGGCCAGAACAGGTAACGAGATATCCATAAAACAAGGTCAGTGCGATGCAAAGTCACGGGTCGCATGGAGACTCGTCGTCTACAGGCAGGCAATAGGCGATGTTCATTCCAGACGAGTCGTGGCTTTTGCGCGTCTTCGGCGCTGCCACCAGCCGCTGGCCCGCAGATTGACGTCGTCAGCGGCGGCGTCAGTAGGGAGTCTCTATGTACAGGGTGGGCCACCGTAAACTTCGAACATTTGATCGCTAATTTCTCAAGCGTTCCTGGCATGGATTTGTTAAAATTTTGAGCACTTTGCAGTCCAACTTAGATCCATGTCAATTTTCAGTTTATTCGACCGACCCAATCATTTGTTATGGCCTACCATAGAGAAGAAGTCAATTTTTAAAGTGCAAACCATCACTATCAACACTCTTGGCGCGCCACTTAGCTACATAACGGTTACAGAAGGTAGGTACTTAGCCACAGAACGCCAGCAGCTGGCTGGATCAGGCCTTTCCCAACCGTTGGATTAGCCATAAGGCACCGATTGAATGGCCTCCTAGATCGCCAGGTCGGGGCGCACTCAATTACCGGCGATGCTGTTGCCCTGTTGATGGCTGTTTGTATGTTCCTGCCTGCAGGTGGCGCGGGGCGCCACCAGATTTCGTGAAGGTGTTGTCTCAGACGGATGGGGTGTGGCCCTGCGCCATTGCTCTCGGTGAATGTCCCTGCCAGTAGCAGCCAGGTGAACTGCTTACACAGCAGTTCCGTGTGGGCGCGTAGCTGGAGGACGCGCGTCTCGTCATGGAGGTGGTCAATGCTGCTCATTTGGTGGCAGCCGATGGCCACGCGCAGGGCTGCCGATTGTACTCGTTGCAGGCCGCTCCAAGCGTTGTCGGAGACGTTGGGGGCCCACTCGGGGGCGGCACGCTCCAGGACGGGCCGGACCACGACTTTGTACGCCGTTGTGAGGACCTCCTTCGCCGCGCCCCAGCTGCCAGCGCTTTCAGCATCGAGTTGCGCTTGGAGCCAGAGTCGATCGACATGTTGACGTGCGCCTCGTCGAGCTGGAGGCCCAGCACTTTCAGAACGGGGCTGAGCGCGACCGGGCTGTGCGGGTTGGCCTTGGCTTCCGCTGCGAAGGTGGTGAAAGATCGATGTTTAGGATTTCGGTGCGTGCGTGACAAATAGCGTTCCTGTAGATAATCGGTGAACCGCGGTAGATAGGCGTTCAGAGCTGCTGGGATAGTTTTGTGGGTAGCGACGACGGTAATCGCGTCGGCGTATGCCGTCACCTCCAACGGGGGTGGAGGCATTGGCATGTCCACCAGATAGAGGTTGAAGAGCGTCGGGCTGAGCGCGCTGGCCTGGGGCCAGCGCGCCGTGCGCACCTTGAGGCCGCGACCGCGAATGGGTCGTTGTAGAGGGTGCGTGCGTGCCATCCGCCCGGCCAGATAGGCTGCCAGCCACCGAAGCGCGGCTCGGGGCAGCTCTGAGCTCAGAAGTTGGCCCCTGAGCCTATCGAGGTCGACAGAGTCGAACGCCTTCGACAGGTCTAGAGCCACAGCAACACCGCGTAAGGCGGGCTTGGGTTTGTTAAAGCCTGTGGAAATCTTATCGGCGATCTGTACTAAGGCCGTGGAGGTGCTTGTCATCGAGCGGAAGCCGTGCTGGTAGTTGGGCAGAGAGATCATATGCGCGTAGGGCAATAGGAACTTTCGAGAGGAGCTAGGAACCGAGAGCCGAGAGGTTTCGCTCCGTAGCAGCGGTCCGCCAGTGAAACCTGAGCCAGGCCCAGCCAAGCCAGGTTCGCGCCCAATCAGAATCAGTGGCGCCGAACAGTCGCTGCCTCGTCTGGTAGGCTGCCGACTAGCACAATGGACTCGCACAACACGATGGACGCCGCGAGGACGAGTGCTTAGACACACACTTCGTATTTTGAGTTTCCGCGTTTTATGTCCATTTACAAAAGCAATGGGGATTTTAAACGTACACGTTACAGTATATTTTGAACTGCGGATAACGCTGACGGGTTTGAAGATACGCCCGTAGGGAACGTGTTTGGGTTTTTTTCCGCTCGACATGGGGCCGACGTCGTCGGGAGGCTGGTCGCCGCCGTCGGGCCGGGAGTGGGAGGCGGGTCAGGCGAGGGTCGACATGCCTGAGGAACTACCAATTGACTTCCTGCTGCCCAACGGTCCGTGTTTCTGGTCTGGTGTACAGTACCAGTGGTTCTCGTGAAAGCAAGATGTCACACTCGTCGGTCGGTCGCCTCTCTGTAGGTGTCGTCTTGCCCTTGTCGTGCCGTCGGGACAGCACGCTGGCCGAGCTGAAAGACCTGGTGTGGGAGGCGGCGCGACGGTGTGTGGACTTTGAGTAGCGGCTTAGTCGTTCTCAAATCTCGACTGACTTTTCTAGCTACCCGCTGTTCTCGCAACTCGAGTGCGTGGGCAAGGGCCAGCTGACGTTCGGCTCGGTCGGCGTGGGCGGCGAGAGCGAGGACTACGTCGAGGAGAGTCGGCCGCTCTTTTCGCTCGGTCTCTTCGTGCCCGTCCTGAGGCTGGCCGAGGCCGAGGGCAGTCGCGAGGAACGGCTTATCAGCGCCCAGATCGGTTCGTGCCTGCCTGCGTGCTTGCGTGCGACAGAACGCGTGGGGCCGTTGCAGAGCGCGCGATCCAGCCGGCGCGGCTGCACGACTTCGACCGCGGGGGCGAGGAGTTGCAGCGGGCGCGGCGCGCCTTTTTCACAGTCGCAGCCGACGCGGTGGCGGAGCGGCGCGGCGGCGCCGACGGCTGCGACTGGTACCAGTTTCCCCAGGACATTATGCCCATCGGCGAGCCGGCCCCCTCCCAGTGGCCCTACCACAAGACGCACCTCTTCGTCTGGAGCGCTGTTGACGGCGACAAGAGAGAGTACAAGAGGCGCGAACTGGCGGTCGACCTCTTCGTCGACACGCCTTCCGCCCTGGCCGAGAGGCTCGCGCGCCGCCCCGACGCTGTCGTCGGCTCCTATTTCGTGAAGATCGTAGGCCGCGAGCTCTACCTCATCGAAGAACTGCCGCTGTGCCGCTTCAAGGCTGGTTCTGTGGGGCGCCTCAGGCCGAGTCGAGGAGACGATCGGACGGATTTTCAGTACATCTTCGACTGCGTGTGCGCGTCGGAGGCGCCCAATCTCATGGTGGTCGCCCGGACCGACTTGGTCGTCGAGTCCGTGGTCAACTGGAGCATGTTCTCGCCCAACTTTATGGCCGAGGAAGAGACTGCGCTGGCGGCGCCGACGCGGGAAGACGACCACTACACGCTGTGGGAGGTGGAGAGCATGCTGCACGTGCGCGTCCACAGCGCCTCCAACTTCAACATCAGCGACATGGACAGGGTCCGGCGTCTGCGCGCGCGCACGAACGCACGCACGCACGCACGCCTCTAGATCTACGTGCGCCTGGGCGTGTTCGAGGGTCCCGAGCAGCTGGAGGTGCTGGAGACGTCTGCGGTGTCGCCCTCGAATCCCTGGTGGTCCGAGGTGCTCGAGTTCAGTCTCTACATGCCCGACATTCCCCGCGACGCCCAGATCTGCTTCGCACTCTGCGCCGCCCTGCGCGCACGTCGACAGAAGGAGGTGCGTGCCACTCCCTCTTCTTGGCTGGGGGGAGGGCGGAGGGGAGCCTGGGCATTCGGGTCGACGGTTTCGACTGGACTTTGAGGAGCGCTGCCCCCTCGCCTGGGCCAACATCCGGCTGATGGACTGCAACGGGAAATTCGTCAGTGGAAAGGTTCGACAGCGGAGCGGGGGCTCAAGCAGTGGACGTGGACGTGCCGACAGGGAAGCCGCGAATTCAGACCTCACTGTACCTGTGGCCGTTTTCGAAAGGCTTCGAAGCGTTTTTGAACCCCCTGGGACACAACGGCTCCAACCACGCCAAGGACGGACCTATGCTGACGGTGGAGTTCGAGAGCTTCGACAAGCCCGTCTACTTTCCGCTTCGGGAGCAGGTGGAATCGTTTAACGCCTTCCTCGAGAAGTGGAGACGCCGGCGCAAGGACGACAGCGACCTGGCCCATCCCCAGGTCCGCCTCGCGTTGGCGAATGTCGATCAACTCGTCGTCTCGTCGTAACCTTAGAGCGTGACTCGCGAGGACCGGGCGGTGTTCAATTGGGTCGTCTCCCGCGGACCCCTCTACGAGCTGTCGGACGAGGAAAGCAGCTGCCTCTGGCGGCTTCGGTGCGCTTGTCGGCTGTCCTGTCTGACGCTTGGATGAGCGGTGGGGGCTGGCTGTGCACATGCGCTTACAGGCAGTACGGAGCATCTTTCCCCGAATCCCTGCCGCGGGTGCTGGACGCGGTGCGGTGGTCGAGTCGCGAGCAGGTCGCTCAGGTCTACGACCTGCTCGCCGGCTGGCCCACCGTCTCGCCGGACACGGCGCTCGAGCTGCTCGACATCAAGTACGTCGACCGACAAGTGCGCTCCTTCGCCGTGCGCTGCCTCGACCGCGGACTCACGGACGACAAGCTCACGCTCTACCTCTTGCCACTCGTACAGGTACCCCCTGCCAGCTGTCGTCACGGCACTAAGCCCTCCCCCCCCCCCATGTACGATTGCCAGGTTCTGAAATACGAGGCGTTCCTCGAGTGCGACTTGGCGAAGTTCCTGCTGCGCAGAGCGCTGCTCAACCAGCGCGTGGGACACTTCCTCTTCTGGCTGCTCAGATCAGAGGTCGGCTCGCCGCCCGTCGACTCGCAGTCGCGGTCGTCGTCGTCTCGATTTGCCGTAGTTTGTTGCGCGGACTGCAGGTGTCGATGCACGGCTGCGAGGTGTGGCCGCTGTTCGGTCTGCTGCTGGCCGCCTACTGCCGCGGCGTGGGGCCCCGGAATCTGGAGTCGTTGACCAAACAGGTGCTCGCGGTCGCCAGTCTCGAGCAGCTCAGTCTCCTCGCCAAGGAGAAACGCGATGAGGCGCTCAAGGTGCCCTTTTGGTCTCACGCGCCGGCTCTCAAATTCTCAGCAGTCGCGCGCTTCTCCAGCTAGTCCAGAGTCAGTTGTCGGTGAACCGACAGCAGCTGTCCCACTTCGAGTCGCCGCTCGACAGCTCCCAGGTGCTGGGCGAGATCCGGTGAGGCGACCCTGGGGGGTGGGAGGGAGGAGAGTCGCGCTTTGGACTCGCGTGTTCGGTTCAAGACTGGAGAAGTGCCGGGTGTTGGGCAGCGCAAAGCGGCCGCTCTGGCTCTCGTGGGAGAGCGCCGACGCCCTGGCCAGGGAGGCGAGTCTGCACTCCACCGAGATCATCTTCAAGAACGGAGACGGTAGCGCGCGTGCGCGTGTCGACAGCGACCTATCGATTTTCGCAAGCAGACAATCGATGGCAGATCTGCGCCAAGACACGCTGACGCTCCAGGTGCTCAAGATCATGGACGACACGTGGAAGACGAACGGCGAGGATTACTACTTGACGCCCTACGCCTGCCTGCCCATGGGCGACAATGTAGAAAGTCGCTAGCTCGAACCGAACGCTCAGTTGTCGCCAAGCGGCGGCGGCGACCTTAGGTGGGCATGATCGAGGTGGTGAAGCGCGCCAAGACCATCTTCGAGATCCAAAAGTCCCTGGGCAACATGGCCGCGTACAAGATCACCGACAGCTCGTACCTGCACCGCTGGATTCGAGACAAGAATCCCAGGGAGGAGAGGTCGGATCGGACCCTCTGTCGCTGTGGGTGTCGCGAGACCTGCACCCCTCCTTCTGCAGCTACGACGCGTCGATCAGACGCTTCACCCGCTCCTGCGCCGGCTATAGTGTAGCCACATTTGTGCTCGGCATCATGGACCGACACGCAGACAACATCATGCTCACCGAGGACGGCAGGGTCCGTCTGCTGTCCGTCTGTCCCTCGTGACTTTTGCCGCTCTTTCAACTGTTAGATCTTTCACATCGACTTCGGCCACTTCCTGGGCCACATCAAGCGCAAGTTGGGCATCAATCGCGATCGCGTGCCCTTCGTCCTGCCCGACTGCTTCGTGACCACCATCGCCCGGGGAGCGACCACCAACGCCACCAAGAGTCCGGAATTTCTCGAGTCCGTACCACCCCCACCCCCTCTGGCCCCCATGTCAGGTGAAACGACCGGCAGTTGTGCAGGTTCCAGCGGACGTGCGGCCGCGCCTACCTGTCGCTCCGGCGCAAGGCGAACCTCTTCCTGGCGCTGTTCACGCAGATGCTCTGCATGGGCATTCCCGAGCTGCAGAAGCTGGACGACGTCAACTACCTCAAGAGGACGCTCGCCGTCGACGCGACCTCGGAGGAGGAGGCGCTGCGCTATTTCGAGGTGCGAACGCCCCCCCCCCCCCCCGAACCGCCCCAAACGGCCCGGCCGCGCCTTGCAGGAGCAGTTCAACGCGGCCTACGAACTGGGCTGGACGACGAAGACGAATTGGTTTGTACACAATCTCCGTCACATGTAGTCTGCTGTAGATTTCTCGAATTGGCTGTCGCACCGATTTGCGTTGTTGCGCGTTCCTCTTTGTGCGGGCGCGACGCGCGTTTGTGACAGTGCCGTTCGTCCGTCTCACTAGCGATAAGAGCTTTAGCGAACTGATCTCGGTGCCGTTGTGTGATGCTCGTTGTTGAGTTGTCGTCGTCTTCGTCGTCTATGAAACTGAGAAGGAAATGGGGGAAGGGAGAGCGGCAGAGGAGGTCAGACGGCTTCGTCGCGCGTCGGCGGCGTGGCGAGCGTGAACGCGTCCCGCTGGCGGTGTTCCGCCCTCGTCTTGTCGTCGCCGTTCATCTCGTAGCCGACGCCGCGGTAACGGAAGAGGTCGACGGCCATGACGACGAGCGCGCAGAAGAGGAAGGCGCCGCTCACGGACGCCGACAGCGCCACGTTCGGCCACAACTCCTTGAGGGCCACCACGTAGGGAATGTTCGTCACCAGTCGCAACAGGCTGTGCTTGTCGCCTGTCGACTACGGAGCAAAGGAAAGGGACCGTACGCAGAAAGGATGACATTGCGCTTTCCAAATCCCAACTACCTATTACCCGACTCGGCAGAGTCTACTACGTTACGCTGAAGAACGTTCCCTGCGTACGGTCCCTCGAGCACACATGAGTAATCGCCGGCCATTCCGAGCTGGAGCTTTGGAATGTCCAATTGGAAGCCTTTCGTAAGTGTGACCGTCTCGCCTGCCAGTTCCACGCTCGCTCCCACCTTCTGAACAGCCGCTGAGGATTCCGATGACCGCAGCCATGTGGTGCTACGACGCAGGTACCTGTAACACCTCTCCGTTCGGCAGAACCCAAAATCGCTGCTTGTAGTCGCCGCTGTCGATGTAGATGGCGGTGTCGTTGTCGCTGAGGCAGTCGATCGTCTTCTTGGCGCCGCTGAACGCCGTCACGTACGACTTGGCCGCCGCCGGGGCGACGACCGCCAAGAGAACTAGCAGCAGCTGCGTCACGCTTGCCGACATCCTGCTGCTTCGGCGCTGCTGCTACGTACTAGCTAGTAGCTACTCAACTGTGTGGCGCGCCGACAAGGACTCTTCGCTTGTCGTCGCCCTGTGTGTGCGCGCGCGTGCGTTCGCCGATAGCGCCTGCATTCCTTGTTTGGCAGGCCGCCGCTGCTAAGAAAGCGCGGATGTGTTTAGATGCCAAAGTCCAGGTAAAGTGGAGGCACTGAAAGTCGACGAACCGGAGTGCACCACGCCGTAATGGGTCAGAAATTTACAAAAGCCATACGATTCGCTGGAAGCGGAAGTTTAGTTAGCTACGTTAATGAATCAGAAAACTGCGCAATTATTGTAACGAAGTATTTACTGCTAGTGGCGTGTTCAGTGGCGCATATTCACTACTGTAGGGGGGGTTTTTTGGGTGTGTTTTGTTTTGGTTTTTTTTTTTTTTTTTTTTGTTTTTGGGGGTGGGGGGGGGGGGCGGGTCCCCTCCCTTTGGCCCTCCCTTTGCGCGCGCGGGTCTTGGTTGTTTTTGGTTTGGGTGTGTTGTGGGGGGTTTTTTTTTTTTTTTTTTTTTTTTCGGGTGGGTTTTTTTTTTGGTGGGGGGCGTTTTTTGGGCTTGGGTTTTGTTTTTTCTGTGGGCTTCGTTTGGTTCTGTTGGTTTTCTTTCGCGGCTTTTTGTGTTTTTTTTTTTTTTTTTTGTGCGCCGGGGTGTTCCCGCCGCGGGGGGTTTTTTTGGTGCGTTTTTTTGGTCGTTCCTGTGTTTTTTTCGTTGCGCTTGTGGGTGTCGGGGGCTTCGTGGTCGGGGGGGGGGGGGGGCGCGGGGGGGGGGGGGGCGGGCGGGCGGCGCGGGGGGGTCCTCCCGTCCTCTGGGGGGGGGGCGTTTTTGTTTGCTTGTGTGTTTTTTTTGTTTTTGTTGGTGTTGTTGGGTGGTTTTTGTTGGTTTTTAGTTGTCTTGCTTGCGGTCTTCTTTTCGCTGTTCTTTCTATCCCTGTGCTGCTTTACGTGTGCCGCTTTAGCGTACCCTCTTTTGCCAGAATTTTTTGGCGCGCATTCAAATTTGGAATTCCGTTCGGCTTTGCACTTGCCAAGCGCAGCCATGTCTGGGTCTGGGTTCCGTCATTCGTTTCCTTTGTCAACGATAAAAAAGATGGCAAAGATCGACCCCGAGGTCCAGATCGTTTCCAGCGATGCTGCCGTCGCACTTTGCTCTGCTGCAGTAAGGCAGTGGGACAGCTGGCAGGTTATTGACGAGTGCTGGTACGTATTTAGATCCGCTTTCCAGGAAACGTTCGTGCAGCTGTTGGCGAAGGAAGCGTTTCTCGTGACGACCAGCTCCAAGAAACGGACCCTTCAGCTGGCACACCTGGGTGCGGGTTTTCCATGCTCTTTCTTTGTGGGGTACATTACTCGACATGTTTAGAGGACTGCATTCGAAACGTGGAGTGGCTGGAATTCTTGGATGGTGAGAGTTGATTTTGGACACGTAGTCAAGGGCGGAGCCGAGGCGCGGTCTCGCAGGCGCGCTCGACGGCTGGCCCGAGCCTGAGAAGAGGCAGTCGGCGGGCCGGGCAGGCGGACCCTCGTCCACTGACGCCGCCGTCCCTGTCGCTGACGGACCAGCGCTCGATGATGACGCTGGAGGACGGCAAGGCGCCGCCGACGAAGGCAGCGACATCCACGCCGACGAGGTGGTCGTCGACAGCCCCTCGACTCAAGCGCCCGACAGCGTCGAGCCGACGAATACTGCCGAGGCTGCCACCGCCGAAGGAAACTGAAGTCGTTAGCAGTCCCTGTGATGACTACTCGTGCTTGCCCTAGTTCTCAACACTTGTGTCGACGCCTTCGTGACGTTCAAGAGGTAATCGGCTCTGGTGTGTACATCCCACATGAAAGGAAGGGGACAAAGCTCAGTGAAAATGGCCGTCGACGGTGGCTGGAGGAGCGCCGCGTGGGCGAGAACTAAAGGAGGAGGGGTGGGAGGGTCGCGCGGCGGTGCGCTTGGGACTGCCGATGATGCCGAGCAGCAGTCGGTCGTGACTCGTCATCGCGTAGTCGTGCAGGTTCCGACGCGTGTTCGCCATGCTCGGCGAGCCCGCTGCCGCCGCTGCCTTCTCTGCCCGTCGTGGCGACTCAAACGCCTCCATCTCTGTGAAGTCCCCTGGCGGCTGCCAGCTGCGTTTGCGCAGCGCCGCCTGAACACCAGTCTTGTGTATTGTGGGGATGGAGTAGTGGTAGAGAATCGGCCTCTTTCACGCATGGTTCTGGGTTCCTTCTTGATGAATCCACTATAGCGAGAATTTCTTCAATGGATTTTTTCGGGCTGTCGCTGCCCTAGAATACAGTTTCTGCGCGGGGGGGGGTCTGGGGGGGGGGGTTTGGCCGCGGCCTCCTGTTGCCCCTATCCAACACACCTGTGGGTGTGAGGCTCGAGTGCGTGCGTACCGAGAGCCTCCTGAGCGACGAGGCGGTGGCTCGGAGTGGGTTGCGCAGCAGCGGGTGGGCGGGTCTGAGTCGGCGAAGGTCGTGTCGGACGTCGGCGCTGCACACGTAGTAGATGGGCAGTCGGAGGGCGCAGGCGGTGACCGTGAGCACGGACGTCAGATCCGAGCTGTACGTGTAGAAGACGCCCCAGAGGCGCGCCAGGCCCTCGTTGTCGAACACCTCCCACACGGTGATCACGACGTTGAGCACGTTCGCCGTCAGGAACGTCCACACGACCAGCGCCAGCATCTTCGTCGCGGCGCGCACGCTCGTCTGCCACAACACGCGTACTCGACGCCTCCGTTGTTCACGAATACATAGTAGTTTGCATACCTTTTACCTTGCGTACAGTGTACACCGCAGTTAGTCACCTTGTGCTGGTGGTTGTGTATTCGGAAGAGTCGGGCGCCTTTGTGCTGCCACTTGATGGCGTGCACGATGAGCACGTTGAAGACGAGACAGGTGAAGAACGGAGCGAAGACCGTGAAGATATTCCTCGTCCAAAAGCGGTACGCGATACCGTAAGTGCCGTTGATGGCCCATTTCTCGAGGAATGGGAGCAGTCGAACCCGGCACCCGGGAAGCAGTCACAGGAAGTATGCTTGGGCGCTACAGTGTCTATACATCATCTACAGTTCTTTGGCGTCGCACTTTTAGAAACTTTTTCAGTTGAATATCCAGCTCCCTAGACGAGGACTCAGTCCTCCCTATGTAGGTCCACTCTCTAGGACGTCACATTGAAAACTGGAAAGCTTGACCCAGAGAAGGACAATTTCAATTGGTCCATTCGAAGGGTCCATTGATTACTGAGGCATGCACTCCACGCGGGGGCTAGGGGATACGACTGCGCCCTTGGAATGTACTTGGTGACGGAGCAGTCGGGCGTGTGCAAGAAGGCGATCTCGAAGTAGATGGGACCGCGCATCGCGATCGCCAGCAGGACGGCAGCGATCGCGATGGCCGGCCGGTGCCTGCGCGCCGGTCGCAGCCAGCTGAACCAGACACTGGGCGGGGGGGGGGGGAGACGGGAGAGAGAGAGAGAGGTACGGACCGCGACTTGATGGTGAGCAGGTAGCGCTCGAGCGTGGCGGCGACGATGAGATAGTTGGAGGTGGCGAGCGCCACCTTGCTCACGGCCATCACCTCGCGGAGGCCGAAGAGCCAGGCCGAGACGAGCCACTCGTTGCGCAGATACTGGCCCAGCAGCCAAGGAGGGAACAGCGCGAAGTAGAACACTGAGAACGAGCCGGTCAAAGGTCCGACAGCAATTTACTCCCACCCCCTGCTCGTACATTGATTGACACTGCCATGTAACTGTTCCTTCTCAGCAAATCTCTCTGCTCTGCTAGGGACCGTAATCTCGCTTCTCCACTCACATGTGCCTCTGTACTGTAGTAGTCATGGTTCTGTACCGTAACCGTACTGTATGCAAATAGATCGTACTACGACTTCGATCTGTACCGTAATCTCTCGACCGTTTTACGTACCATATTGGTCATGCACCTTAGTCACGCTTTATGCAAATATTTTGTATCCAAGCTAGGACGGCTGTTCTGAAGTGTTTACTGCGCTACTGAGCGTGAGCATGTGGGCTGCGCACTGCAAAGGCAAATGGAGTGGTTGCGTGGGCGTGCTGGCGTACGTACGGGAGACGAGTAGGTCGGAGAAGGCGAGGTAGGTGAGGTAGACGAAGTGGGAGCGTCTGTAGGCTGGCCGGCTGAGGAGGACGACGCAGAGGGCGGCGTTGCCGAGCACGCTGGCCAGCGCCACCGCGCAGCCCACGCAGAGCACGAGCGCAATCCGCACCGCGTCCTCGTCTTCGAGGGGCGCGCACAACGGTCCCCCCACCGTCGCGTTCGACGAGCCGTTGCCGCCGCTGCCCTCCGTCACCGTGTCCGTCATGACATCCGCACGAAAGTGGCAGGCCGAGCCGACGACAACACGCGACAACACGACGAGCGGCCTCTCGGAGGCTCGTTAAATCGCGCGCCAATGGAATTAAGCCAATCGAGGGGCCAGCTAAGCCAAGCGAATTCGGAGAGGCGAGGAGCAGCTCGAGCCGCTTTGATTACTCGGTCATGCAGCTGTTTCACTTTGCCAAAGAAAGGCTGCCGCACCGCCGGATGCACAAGGGCGGGCCGGCGACTGAGCGGTCCTCATCCTTCTTCTTCAACTTTCTCCGACGACAGCTTCCTATTGATTTTCGGTGGCCCGCGACCAAAGAGTCGCTACGCGCTGCAACCCGACGGATCAAAAAAGTGCACTGAAAATCGTGTGAACGACAACAGCGCGACTAGAGCTAAAAGGGAATGGACGGCCCACTCCCTCTCTCTAAGCCAGTGATTGCCTCATTCCTCGATCGCCGGTAGTCGTGCGTGCGTACATGTATTTGCGTCGCACGTCAGCCTCCCTGGGGCGCTGTCCCAAGCGTAGGCAATCGACGAAGAGACAACTACAACTACATATGGACGTACTCTGTCATTACACACGATCCGAATGTTCCCAAATAATGTTCCAAATTTCTTATCCTTTTTTTGGTTTGGTGTTCGGCCGTGTGGACGTCGTCGTTTAGGCGGCGGACTACAGGCAATAAGGCGGTTGCAACGGCGTCTTGCAGACGCACTTCTTGGCAACGCCTCCGTTTTCGCAGCAGGATCGGCCTGCGGTCACGGTCGGTCGGCGTCGCCCACTGCTAGTGGAGCGGCGCAGCTGACGACTCACCGATATTGACGCAGAGCTGGCCGACGATGTCGCCTAGCTGGGAAAAGTCGGCAACGGTGTGGACGCGTGCTTTGTCGCCGGCGATGTTCAGCAGCTGCGCGTCGTTCACTGAAGCGCATCGTCTCGCTCTAACCGGCCGGCACCGACCTTCACGCACCGCCCTGTCCGACGCCGATGGCGACCACGTCTACGCCGACCTTCTCGGCCGCCAGACGCTGCTTCACAACGTCGCTGTCGTCCTGGCCGTCCGTCAAGACGAGCATCAGGCGGCGCACGCTCACGCGACCGGTACTGCGGAAGACCGCGGACAGAGCGTGTGACATGCCCTGAGTGATTTTTAACAGTGGTGTACTCGACTGCGGACCAAAGTGCGCCTCTCCCATTCTCCCAGCACAACTGTTTGCGCAAAAATTAATCGCTTGCCAGCGCCGCTTACCAGAGCGATGTCGGTGCCGCCGTCTTTATACTGCGCTGCCATGATTCCAGAGGCGATCTCGTCCCGCCTGCCGAACTTCTCCAAGCCGAACTCGAGGGACGCTTCGTGCGAAAACTGCACCATGCCAACTCGGCTGCTCTGAGGCGACGCTGTACGCTCTGCGAGCACATGCTCTGCGAGGGCGATCTCGATCTGACCTGGAAGGGGTCTTGGGAGTGGAACGCCAGCGACGACGTCGCCTTGACGAGGAATTGGAGGACGGTCTTGAAGTTGTAAAGGCCCATGCTGCCCGAGCTGTCGATGACGTAGACGATGTCCGTCACCTTCGGCGTGCACTGCAGCTTCGGCTGATCGGCGGCCACGCTCTTGTCGGCTGCAGCAGCCACGCGTCATGGACGGCGACCAACTGCTGGCGCACCGTCACTCACCCTTCTCGCAGTAGCGCCCGCTGAAGCCCTTCTTGCAGGAGCACTCGTCCGCGTCGCCCGCGTGGTAGCAGCATCCGTGTGGTGTTTCTGAGCGGAGGTGAGGGACTCTCGAAGAAAACCCGGCAGTTACGGCAGCATTGAACCCACCAACGCCAGCGCAAACGCCGGGAAAGAGGCCGTCGAGCTGAGCGTAGCGATCCTCCAGGAAGACGCGCTGTTCGTCGCCGGCAATCGCGAGCAAGCCGTTTTTCTTGGCCACTGCGCCGCGCGCGGGTGCGTTGCCCAACGGAGTCGCCGACACACGGCGGCACCAACGTACGGACTCCGGCGCCGACGGCCACCACCTTGACCCCTTCCTTTTCCAGCTTCGCCCGCGCCGCCTCGATCTTCGGGATGGAGCCGCGGCCCGTCGACAGCATCACCAAGACGTCGGGAGCGTCGACGCGATTGCCCAGGCTCTTGAAGCCGTACGTCAGGGCGCATTCCATGCCCTGTCCGTGTCCAACAAGGGTCTCGCGTCTCGCTGCTCGTTGGAAACGACAGCCGCAAACGCACCGTGGGGATGTTGGCGCCGACTTTGGTGAAAGAAATCTTGTCGATCTGCTGCTTCGTCTTCAGCTTGTCTTGGTAGTCGCCTAGGTTGAACACGGGCGTGCAGTAGCTGCTGTACTTGATGACTCCCATCCGGCTGCTCTAAACTCGGGTGGCGGGTGGAGGCACATGCGTGTGCGGCACCTTGCACGCTTCACCTCTGGAGACGAGCCGATCTCGAGACGCTCCGCCAATCCGCCCAGCCAGTTGCGGACGAGCGACGGCTGTAAATGGCTCGTGAACTGGTCGACAGCCACCATGACGTCCAGTTTCCCCTTTCCGTCGCAGGTTTTGGGAACCGTAGAATACTTGTCTGGACAATCATGTGCAACTCATAATAATAATTGTGTGCGAGGATACTGTAGGGTCCTAATCGTACACATATAGAAATTTTTGAAAACAGAACCTTTGTTCAATAAACACTATGCTATGCAAATACTTTAAATAATTTGTTGTTGTGTCTGTAGTATACCGTACATCCGCGATACGTTACGTTGTCCAAACAAGATGTTTCTCAAGATATCTATACGGTGTATCCTCTTGTAACTTACGCTTCGCTACGTACCGTGCCCTAACTAATCATGCGTACCAATCGCCGTCTGAATTTTGCCTACGTAGCCCTCTAAGTCCGTAAACGACTTCGAGGTGAACGCCATTTTTGAATTGCCCGTGATCTTCAGCACGTCCTTTTCCGAGAGTTCTGCAAGAATTTAACTCTGACTGAGGCTGCCGACGAGCGTGGGCGACCCATGGGCGCCGAACCGATGCCGAGCGCGACGATGTTGACGCCTCGGAAGCTGGCCCGCGACTGGGCGGCCGCGACGCCGCCTCCCATGTGGTTGGCGACGACGACGATGGTCGAAGGCATGTTCTCGCGATCTCTGGGCCGCGCGTCGAGCTGCTCGAGCGCGCACAGGATCCCCTCAAATTCGCGTCGCTCGCCCGCTCTGCGGAATCTACCACCAGTGGTCGCGAGCGCGCGCGAGCGTCTACCGCATGAATCTTCGTGCCGAAGAACGACCAGTCCTGAGAAGCGCCCCCAATCGCCTTCTTGATGTCGACCGACGAGCGAGCGGTGCCGAACGCCGATTCGACCTTGCACTTTGACTTGCTCACGGACACGACGGCCGCCTTCACGCCCGAGCTCGGATCCTGAAGGCAGGTTCCGTCGAGGATTCATCCAATTCACGAAACTACAGTTCGTCGTAGCTGCGCTTACACGGGCTGCTTCTAGGCACCTAGAGCAAGCGATGAAGTGGCGGCTTCACAATACTCATGGCACTGTGTTCCAACAAAAAAAGCGCGGCGAGGGGCGAGGTCGCAGTGTGCGAAGCGCACTTTCTTTGCTCCATTGACGGGATATCGATCGGCGAGCGCGGCGGCGAACTTGAGGAGTCGCGCATGGTTGTAGCTTCGGTAGGCGCCGGCGTCGACCACGTAGATGACGTTGCGCGCCTTCACGGCCGCCTCGGCTGAAGCGCGGCATTCTCGACTGTCGACAGACAAGAAGGAAACGCGGTTCGGCTCACTTTGCTGGACCGTCAGGGCGGCAATCGTCAGCAAGAGGAGCGTCGCAGTCAGCCGCTTCATGTTATGTGGGTTTCGTGGCACAAGTTGTCGTCGTCGCGTTGTCACTGAGCGCGCGCGCACCCCCTTCACTTCTGGAGGCTTCTTGGAAAATTGATGACACTATTAAACCGACGATAAGAGCAGTAAACCAGATTTGCGGCCACGAAGAAACGCGCTGGCGGAAACGTAGCAAGAGTCGTGATAAAATGAAACACGCTCTCCGTCTCTCCGCGCCTGGGTGGTTCACGAGTCTACAAAGGCAATGGTATCTGAGGTGATTGTACTTGGTTTGTAGGGAAATCAGGTGTCGAAGCGCAATTTTGAAACTATTCGAGTTTGTACGGTAGCGACGCGCGCCCGAGCAGTCGTCGCTTTTCGTTGCTCGCCAGTATTCGCTAGTAGTTTTCTTCCGTAGTTTGTTCGGCGGTTGTTGTGTTACGAAGACAACGCCCTCGTTCCGAAACGCTTGACCGTCGGCACGCGAACGGCCGACCGCCGACCGCTCGCTCGCACGAACGGCGGCTCACTGCGGTGAGCGCCGGCCGCCGACGTTCTCGTCCGCTGCGACCTTCGAGAGTAGACAGAGGCAGATGAGGCAGAGGCGCTGAGAGGAGGCAGAAGCGGAGGAAGCAGAGCGGAGGGGCACGGGTCCCCTTCGTTTCATATCGACATGCGTGACGAAATTTGAAGAGTTAGAAGTGGTGGTTGTTCTCCGCCAGATAGCTCCGTACCGTAGCTTTGATTTTCACAAGACCACATCTGTGCATCTGTGTCAAAAGGTTCTTTGAGTGTTAGCAGCATTTAGGAGCGCCGCCCGCTGATATAGGGTCAGTCGCAACTTGAATGCCGCAAGCCTACTATAATGTGAAATCTCTATATGAATCTCTCTCCTCACGCCCGTTCGCACTCTGCCATATAAAAACACTATTTTGGCGTCTTTTTTTCCTTGAGACAGTACGGCGGCTCGAATTGTTTCTTGCAGTTGCATTTGCGGGCGAGGCCGCCGTTCTCGCAGCACGACCGACCTGCACAAAGCGCCAGCCGTTATTTGGGACTGGGAGGGTTGGGGGGGGGGGGGATATAGGCGGCGAGCGCTGACCCAGGTTGACGCAGAGGCTGCCGATGATCTTGCCCAGGTCGTCGAAGTCGGCGACGGCGTGCACGCGCTTCTTCGAGCCCGCGATTTCCAGCAACTTCGTTTGGATCACTGCAATCGGGAAGCGGCGAGCGTGGCGCGGCCGAGCTCTAGAGACGACGAGTCTTGGGCGCACCTCCGCTGCCGATGCCGATCGCGAGCACCGTGATGTTCCTCCTTTCGGCCTCGAGACGCTGACTGACGACGTCCGAATCGTCGCTGCCGTC
The DNA here is from genome assembly GCA_030248085.1 of Paralinhomoeus sp. GSCO2_6. Taxonomy (NCBI): domain Eukaryota; kingdom Metazoa; phylum Nematoda; class Chromadorea; order Monhysterida; family Linhomoeidae; genus Paralinhomoeus; species Paralinhomoeus sp. GSCO2_6. Next base: position 32,351 of record JASAMY010001030.1, on the reverse strand, counting down.
CGTCAGCACCATCATGAACTTGGGGAAGTTGGCACGGCTGTCGGCGGGCGTGAAGACCTTGTTGAGCGCCTCTTTCATGCCCTTCAACGGGGGGGGGTGGTGGATGGGCTCAGTCCGAAGCGAGTTGAGCGGTGCGGAAGCACGCCACTGCAACGGTTCACGAACCACAGCGATGTCTGTGCTGCCCGCATAGTAGGGCGTCCGTAGAAGACGCGACTTGACCTCGTTCTTCTGCCTGTACTCTCGAAAGCCAAACTCGAAATAGGCTGAGTCCGTGAACTGCACCAGCCCAACACGACTCGACTAAAATTCCCGCTATGAAGCAGTCATGATGGGCGAGACGGCGGCGCCGACTTGTCTGATGTCGGTCGAGTGGAACGTGAGCGAGCCTGCCATGTTAGCTAGGAATTGCAGCGTAGTGTTGAAGTTGCCATCTCCTATGCTGCCCGAGCTGTCGAGCACGAAGGCGACGTCTATCGGCTTGGGGATGCATCTCTGGCGCGGACCCTTTGGGGGGCCGCCCACGGCTGAAGAGGGCTCAGTCGGCGGAGCGCTCAAATAGCGAACAGATTCGTACCGCTCTCGCAGTACTTTCCCGTGAAGCCGGGCAAGCATTCGCACTTTTCGGCCGAGCCGCCGTTGAAGCAGCAGCCTTTTGGAGTTTCTACAACGGTTCCACCTCTCTCAAGACCAATACCAAGGTCAGAAACGATGACTTCGGTCCAACGCACCAACAGCGACGCAGATGTCCGGAAATATTCGGTCCAAGACGTTGTACTGCGGGGCCCGGTAGACGCGCTTTTCGTCGCCAGCGATTGCTAGAAGCCCCTTGGGACTCACCCACCACTGAAACGAACGCGTGACATTTTTAAACTGAAGAATGTTATTACGGTATTGTACATATACAATCGCGGTGCATACATGACCCGGCGGCGACAGCGATGATTTTGATGCCCCTCTTCTCGAGCGCCTGGCGCGTGAGAGCGATCGCTTCGGTGGAGCCTATGCCGTTCGAGAGTATCACTAAGACGTCGGGTACTCGGGCTCGGTTGCCGAGACTTTCGAAGCCGTACTTCACGGCGCAAGCCATGCCCTGCAGGCGCCGCCCACTGCCTCCGACCCTCGCCGCCTCTACGTGCCTTTCCCCCTTCCTCCAACCTCTGGGATGCTGGCGCCGATCTTCGTGAACGTGATGTCTTCCATGACCTGCTTGGTCTGCAGCTTGTCCTGGTAGTCGGCCAGATTGAAGGCGGGCGAGCAGTAGCTGCTGTACTTGACCACGCCCACGCGGCTACTCTGCAGCGACAGAGACACGACGTCTCGGCGTCACCGTGCCCCGTCCACTGAGATTTGACTGATGAAGGGGCGTCCCTCTCGCGCACCCCTTTGTGCGGCCCGATGTCCAGACGCTCGGCGAAACCAGCTAGCCAGGAGCGAACGACGCTCGGCTGCAGATGACTGTTCAGCTGGTCGACGGCGATCATGACGTCCAACTTGCCCCGACCGTCGCAGCGTCGCGGCACCGTCGAGTTGAACTCTGAAAGTCTCGACAATCGGGTCGGGGTCGTCCTCCGGGCACACCCGTCCGTCTACGCACCAACGGCTTGCTTGAGCGGGTTCAGAACGTCGTTCAGGTCGGTAAAGTCGGCAACGGAGAATGTGCGACGCTCGTCGTCGGTCAACTTCAGCAGCTTCTTCGTGGAGAGCTCTGCGACGAACGGAGTGTATCGGTATTTACGTAGTCAGACACTCTTGCTCAATGCTCGCGCAACGTACCCACTCCCACGGCGAAGACGTTGATGCCGCGAAAGCTGGCCCGATAGTGGGCGTTTCGGATGCCGCTGCCCATGTGGTTGGTGACGACGACGATCGTCGACGGCATGCCCTCGCGAGCGGTCGCCCTCTTGTCGAGCATGTCGACAGCGCAGTGGACGCCCTGAACGCCGTGAGAGTTGCCGTGGCTCTCACGCAAGTCGGGCATACGTAGGAGAGATGGGTTCCAAAGAAGTTCCACTTGTTGCTGATGCCCAGGATGGCCCTCTCGACCAGCTTCGTGGTGTTCGCTGCGCCCAGCTCCATCTCCACCTTGCACGCCTTCTTGCGGACTGACACCACTCCCGCGTGGACGCCGCCCGGCTGCCGAGGAAACGACTACTGCTTGGGGTCGTGCAGAGAGCGCACACGTACAGGGGACGTATTCCCGCCGACAGGGAACTCTTTGGCCGCGCTGGCGACGAATTTGACGAGCCGCGCGTGGTTGTAGCCTCGGTAAGCGCCGCCGTCGACGACGAAGACGATGTTGCGCGGCGCAGGCGGAGCCGCAGCCGCCGACAGGGCGCACGCTGCAGCGCAACATGACGACATTGAGCAGAAAGCGGCGCACATACATACATGACCGCATCGCACCTGTCAAAATTGTTAAAGCAAGCTGCTCCAGCATGCTTGCAAGTGTACTGTGGACTTCGGTAATGCTGGAGTAGCCAAGAGAAGCCGTCAGTTTCAACTTACAGTGGGCCAAAAGACAAACTCTGGCCGGGTGCCGCCGCCTAGAGAAAGTATGCCCTGATAATCGCAGTTGCAGTATTTCATACGGCGCAGTATCTTCAACTCATACGATTTACGTGGAGCCGAAACACTCGTAGCGGGCAGCTGCGGTCTGAGACTGCGAAGGTGGTACTACTTTCCTGTCGGCTTTGCTTCAACTTCTGGCCGTCGATTTGCCGTACGCCGTATCAGTTGACAGCTGACATTTATTACGACATTACGCACTTTTATTTAGAGCCCGCGGAGAAGGCAAGGCTTTTTTACATTCCCCGAGTGAAATATTGCACATTTTGAACGAACGCCTCGGCACAATCAACTTTGCTAGCTATAAATTCTGGTAGACGCGAACTCTCTGCCCCAGCAGCGCTAACCGTGCAGTAATGGAGGAGGCGAACGGTCTTGAGTCGAGGCAGCCGGCCGACGAAGGTGGCGGGTCGGTGGAGGAGACGCAGCCGTCGACGTCGACGACGCCGCCGACGACGACGCAGTCCGAGTCGACGCAATGCGGCGCCTCCCTCAGCCAGTGCGACTCGACGCAGTCGGCCGTCCCCAGCAGCGACGACGACGACGACACGGCCCGCACCGGGCCGGCTGACAACCGAGCGGTGTGGCTCGTTGTGAGCGGCAGGGGATTGTCGCGACCCGCCATCTACTGGATCTACCCCTTCTACTGCGCGCTCCACGCCGGTCCGCCCACGCTCCTGCCAAGCCGGGCTGCACTGGCGTCTTCGACGGCCATCTCTTGCCCGAGAATCACCTGCTGCGCGTCAGCGTTCCGCCGCCACTCGACTGCGGCTGCTTCGCCTGGCTACACGTCTGCCGGATGATTCTGGCCAACAGGGCCGCCTTCGACGTGCGCTACGTCCTCGATCGGCCACGCGCGCAGTTGCGACAGGAATTGCGGAGAGTCCGGCAGAGCAACCCGGCCGTCTTGCAAGGACACACTTTTCGCGTTCCAACTGAAGCGGAGAGCGCGGCCTTGGCGGTGGGCTGTCGGCCGTTTGGCGGAGGCAGGAGATTTGCCGGCCGCTGGATCCGACTCGACGAGAGCACAATCAGAAGCGTGTGGACGCGACGGACCTTCGGCAACGTCGTTCTCGTTCGCAGAGCGACCGAGGGCGGCGGTGAAAGGCGCCTTCGAACCAGGATCCACATCTGCTGCTGGTGCGACGAAGGCAACGCCGCCGACGGCTGCGGCGTCGCCGTCCGACTGACGCTTCGTCAGCGAGCGACGGTCATGACGGCAGGAGACGACGCCGTCGTCGCCCTCTTCCACGGCATCGCCGGCCCCTGCCACAGCCGGCTGCACAGCGCCGTCATCGACGTCGACGTCGCCGCTCCAGGTGGCCGTCTGGTCGCGTCAACCGCTAACGGGTCGGTCGCCTTTTCAGTGGGGCATGGCGAGCCTACAAAGCTTCTCGTCGAGGTCTGGCTCGCCAAGACACTGAAGGCACAGCGCTCCGATGCGCCACGCTCCGACTTCGGTGCCGTCGGAGGGCGGCCGTGGACGGCGCCGAGCCAGACGGGCGCATGAGCCTCAGCGTCCACTGCGTCGACGTCGACCACCCTCACGCCGACTTGTCGGGGGTCGTCCGCTGCGCCGGTGGAACAGCGCTGCCCGGCCAGCTCCACGGCGCCTGTGGCGATGGTCTCTTCCTCTGCACGCACAGCGTCGTCTTCAAGACCTGCGACTTGGAGTTTCCATGAATGTGATTCAGGACTAGCCTCTCTTGCCTGCGCGTAGAACGCTCGTGAGCCCAACTGAAGAACTCGGTAGAAATGTGGTATTCAGCTACAAAGAGCAAAACTCGCCCGCCGACAGTGCGACGTGCGTGCGTGCGTGCGTGCGTTTGTGTTTCGCGCTTCGCAGTGCGTCTTCAACAACTTCAGCCGAGAAGACTGGGTTCGTTTTCTGATGTGCAGTGGCGCGGAAAAATGGTAGCCCGCAAACTCTGGCACTACTGTAGATACCGTAATCAAAAGGCTATGCAAATTGCGTGTGTGTCATACATCGAATTTTGGGTTTCAGTGTTAAAAATGTTATGCAGCATGCTGATTACGAATCTGATACTGTAATCACAGGATATGACGCATTGATTCTTGAATATGCAGAATGCGAATGGTGTATGTTGCAAGTTGAGGATGAGAAATATGTAAATAATGTTATATGTAATCACGATATCCAACAACGCCGAAGCGATCTAGCTGAGTGCGTGCGTGCGCCGTGCATGCGTGCGTGGTTGGACGCTGTTGCAACAATAATACGAATCTTTATTTGAATCTCTGCAGTGCACTCGCGTTCGCGCTCGATGACCATGAAAGAAACTAGTTCGGCGTCTTTTTCTCCTTGAGACAGTATGGCGGCTCGAATTGTTTCTTGCAGTTGCACTTGCGGGCGAGGCCGCCGTTCTCGCAACATGACCGACCTGCGCGAACGGTTGCATTCGTTGGGGGGGGGGGGGGGGTGAAGGGTGAGGCGCGCGATCGCCCACCCAGGTTGACGCAAAGACTGCCGATGATCTTGGCCAGGTCGTCGAAGTCGGCGACCGCATGCACGCGCTTCTTCGAGCCGGCGATTTGCAGCAGCTTCGCCGGCTTCACTGCAACCGAGAGGCGAGCGTGGCGCGCCCCGCCCTCCTCGCGATGACGACGACCCACCCACCCACCTCCGCCGCCGATGCCGATCGCGAGCACCGTGATTTTCCTCCGCTCGGCCTCGACACGCTGCCTGACGACGTCGGACGGGTCGTCGCCGTCCGTCAGCACCATCATGAACTTGGGGAAGTCGGCGCGCGTGTCGGCTGCCGTAAAGATCTTCTTCAGAGCCGCTTGCATGCCCTTCAGTTGGAGGGAGTGGTGGGCACGGAGTACACCTGTCGCTGCAACCGCACACGAACCACAGCGATATTCGTGCCGCCGTCGTGGTAGGCCGTCTTGAGAATGCGCGACTTGACGTCGCTCTTCTGCCTGTACTCCCCAAAGCCGAACTCGAAGAAGGCTTTGTTCGTAAACTGCACCAGCCCCACACGACTCGACTAAAGAGTCAACTATGAAGTCACCATAGGGCTCATGCGGCAAGACGGCGGCGCCGACTTGTCTGATGTCTGACGCGTGGAAGGTGAGCGAGCCGGTCATGTTCGCAAGGAATTGCAGTGTCGTCTGGAAGTTGGGGAGGCGTATGCTGCCCGAGCTGTCGAGCACGAAGGCGACGTCTATCTCCTTGACGGTGCTACGGACTTGAGCGTCCGCCGCTACGCTACGTTTTCAAACTCGCCTGCTACGAATTGCGCGCGCCAAAAAGCGCAAAACTCAGGCGGGTTCGCGAACACCACCCCGTGCGAGAACGACGCTGGCAATTTTTCGCGATTCGCGGCGCTTCTGACTATTCGTTTACGCTGTATTAGAGGCGTGTTGAGAACAAGTACTTTGTGTTAAGACATGTTGACATGCTTGACAATGTTTCTTAGAGGTTTTCTTAGAAGGACTGACACACACACACACCCACACGTAAACAAAACTGACCAGTACCAAAAATGTTTGCCGATTTTGAGGTTTTCTTTTGGGTTTTGAGCCAATCGTCACTCGCAGTGCGCGCGTACGTCGGCTCGCTGCTGCGGCGGCGGTCGGGCGCGATCATCAGCTTTAGCTGGGCGATGCGAACGTTGATGCTGCAGCGGTACTTCTTGTCGATCAGATTGTGCGCCATTCGACGCTCCGTTCGTCTGCTTGACGAGCGGCGGCGCCAAGACGGAGCCCGCAGACGCTTGCTTCGTCGACGTCGTCGTCGAGTCTAGCTTGGCCGACTCGTCCGCGTCACTGTCCGCCTCTTCCTCCTCTTCCTTCACTTCCGAAGCGGCGGACAGCACGCGCTGCTGCTACACCTCTTCGCCGCCGACCGGCATGCGCGTGCGATCGGCGCTCGAGTGCTCGGCCAGAAGACGAACTCTCTCGGTCGCCTCCTCGTCGGTCGAAGCGGAGACGACAGGGAGACGAATGTCTGGGGAGACAGAAACACTTCTTCAACGCGATACTGATAATGGTCCTGACACAAATCACAGCAGACGAACCACTAGACGGTGGGCGGGCACGTATGTCACCACGCGACGCCTCCCCGTGCGCGTCCTTGCGACAGGGAGACGACGAAGCAGCCACCGCCTTCGCCTCGCGCCGCCCGCGTCGCCCAACGGCCCGTCGGCCACGCCGCCTTCTTCGGCCCTTGGACCAGCAGCCGCTGACGAACAGCTCGAGGCGAACGCTTTAAAATAGTGCTGAGAGATATTTAATTTATTTAAATTATTGCTTGCAGTGCTTGCAGTGCGCGCGTGCGTGCGTGCGCGCGCGCGCGCGCGTGCGAGCAAGACGGCTATGCGAGTTGAGCCGGTGGAATGCGCGGCGGCGGCTTCGACGGCGACGACGAAGGACGGCGAGACGTGGCAGACGACGACGACCCCCAGGTGTGGCCAATTACCTTTGTCGGCGGCATCACAAAGGGAGGACAACAGCAGCAACACACAGGGAGGACGGCCACGCCAACCCTGGCACCGCTCGCGTATCAACTTAGTCGGGAATACTTCTTCAATGTATGGGGAGACGAGAAACACTTCTTCAACGCGATACTGATAACGGTCCTGACACAAATCACAGCAGACGAACCACTAGACGCTGGGCGGGGACGTATGACACCACGCGACGCTCGGGCGGGCATGGGAATCGACGCCATAGATCGGTTTTTGTCTTTGTCGCTTTTCTGCAACAACAAAACGCATGAGTGTGCCTTCTGTTCGTGTACATGGGGTTATACGCGAACGCGGCTGGAGCACTTTTCAGCGGTGTTGGCGAATACCCTCCTGTAGTAGAATCCGCCTGGTTTTCAGAATTCGGCGCAGTCCGAAATTAACGTGGCGTTCTAGAACCCGCCTGAAGACGCTACGCTACGTTTTGAGCGTGCGCGCTACGCAATTTAGTAGCACCGTCAAGGAGCTATGGGCTTGGGGATGCATCTCTGGCGCGGCGCCGGCGGCTCCTCCACGGGACCGCCCAGCGCTGAACGGAACGCAGTCGGTAGTGCGTCCTTGGCCGGCGTTCCAACGTTTTAAGGATTCCTTTCGTACCGCTCTCGCAGTACTTGCCCGTAAATCCGGGCGCGCATTCGCACTTCTCGGCCAAGCCGCCGTTGAAGCAGCAGCCTTTTGGGGTTTCTAAGATCCACTTATTCCACTAATTTCAAAGCCAATGATAAGGAGGGAATTCGGAAACGGCGACTTCAGTCCCAACGCACCGACAGCGACGCAGATGTCCGGAAATATCCTGTCCAAGACGTCGTACTGCGGGGCCTGGTAGACACGCTTCTCGTCGCCAGCGATTGCGAGAAGTCCGTTGCGATTCACCACTGAATAGAACGCACGATACTTCAAAACTTCAAATTCTAAAATTGGATTATGCTGGGAAGGGACAAAAAGAGGCCTTCAGCTACTCTGCTCGAATCATCAATTTGTATTCCGTAATCTGAAAGCTCCACTGGCCAGTGTGAGGCACAATCCACTCCAAAGTAAAGAGCGTGGTTTCGAATCCCGTGTGCACTGAGATTCCGAATTCAGGTTGGAGCTACAATTGGAGCTCTTAGTAGATTACGGTGCGTACATGATCCGGCGGCGACGGCGATGATCTTGATGCCCTTCTTCTCGAGCACCTTGCGCATGAGAGTGATCGCGTTGGTGGAGCCTCTGCCGCTCGAGAGTATCACTAAGACGTCGGGAGCGCGGGGTCGATTGCCGAGACTTCCGAAGCCGTACTTCATGGCGCAAGCCATGCCCTGCAGGCGCCGCCCACTGCCTCTGAGTCGCCGTACATCGCCCCCACCTCTGGGATGCTGGCGCCGATCTTCGTGAACGCGATGTCCTCCATGACCTTCTTGATCTGCAGCTTGTCCTGGTAGTCGGCCAGATTGAAGGCCGGCGTGCAGTAGCTGCTGTACTTGACCACGCCCACGCGGCTACTCTGCAGCAAGACGGATACGTGTCGTCGTCACGTCGACAGGTGATGGGCGGGGGAGGCGTGCGCCGCGCACCCCTTTATGCGGCCCGAGGTCCAACCGCTCGGCGAAACCGGCCAGCCAGGAGCGAACGACGCTCGGCTGCAGGTGACTGTTCAACTGGTCGACGGCGATCATGACGTCCAACTTCCCGCGACCGTCGCAACGTCGCGGCACCGTCGAGTACGACTCTAAAACGCCTCGGAGAGCGAGTCGGCGTCGTCCGCGCACGCCCGTTCACGCACCGATGGCTTTCTTCAGCGGCTTCAATGCGTCGTCCAAGTCTGTGAAGTCGCCAACGGAGAATGTGCGACGGTCGTCGTCGGTCAACTTCAGCAGTCTCTTCGTGGAGAGGTCTGCAAGAAGCGGAGCCACCGGTTTTGGCGCAATCGGACAGGCTAGCCCGCCCTACGCACCCACGCCGACGGCGAACACGTTGATGCCGCGAAAGCTGGCCCGATAGTGGGCGTTTCGGATGCCGCTGCCCATGTGGTTGGTGATGACGACGATTGTCGACGGCATGCCCTCGCGCGCGGTCGCCCTCTTGTCAAGCATGTCGACAGCGCAGTGGACGCCCTGAACGCCGAGCAGGCGTGATCAGTTGTCGAAAATGGGCCCGCCGCGCCTACGTAAGCGAGGTGCGTTCCGAAGAAGTTCCACTGGTTGCTGATGCCCATGATGGCCTTCTCCATCTGCTTCGCAGTGTGTTCCGCTCCGAGCTTCATTTCCACCCTGCACGACTTCTTCCTGACGGAGACGACTCCGGCGTGGACGCCGCCCGGCTGCAGAGCGAACGACCGCCAGTCGAGGTCGTAGCACACGCGCGCGCCCGTACCGCGGAACGCCTGCCGCTGACTGGGAACTGGCTGGCGGCGCTGGCAGCGAACTTGACGAGCCGCCCGTGGTTGTAGCCTCGGTACGCGCCGCCGTCGACGACGAACACGATGTTGCGCGGCGCCGGCGGAGCCGCAGCCGACGACAGAGCGCACACTGCAGCGCAGCATTGAGCATTGCGCATAAGCGAACGCAATCCAACGCATCGCACCTGTCAGCACTGTTAGGGCAACCTGCGCCAACATGCTTGCAAGTGTACGGTGGACTTCGGTAGTGCTGGAGGAGCCAAGAACAACACTCGGTTAGTAAGGCACTTTCAATTTACAGTGAGCCGAAAGACAAACTCTCGCCGGCGCTGCCGCTGAGAGAGTATGCCCCGATAACCACCGTATCTCCTGAGCATACGCTTTGCGTGCAGCGGTTCATATCTGTGTGTCTGCGCCTATGAGGGTGGTACGACTTTGCGCTGTCCGTTCGACTTCTGGCTGTCTGTCGGTTCGCTGCGCGTCTTTATCAGTTGACAGCTGACATTCTTTACGACATCAACAATTGGGCGGCGATGAGAGACGACGGGCGGGGGCGCGAGCACACGACGTTCGGTCAGTCGAGGCGCGTTCAGGTTGGCAGTTCGCCGCACTCGGTGACGACAACCACCATGCTCGGTTTGCCGTTCTTGCTGCCGGTCGCCTCGACCTGGCGCACGAAGTTCATGCCCTCGACGACGCGGCCGAAGACGACGTGCTTGCCGTCGAGCCAGTCGGTGGCGGCGGTGCAGATGAAGAACTGCGAGCCGTTGGTGTCCGGTCCCGAGTTGGCCATCGACACGACGCCCGCGCTCGCGTGCTTCAGCGTCGTCAGGTTCTCGTCGGCGAACTTCGCCCCGTAGATCGACTTGCCCCCAGAGCCGTCGCCCTGCGTGAAGTCGCCGCCTGCGCGCAAGCGGCAGCCGTCGCCGGGCCGAGCAGCGGCCACCGTCCATGACTGAACCCACCCTGAATCATGAAGCCGGGAATGATGCGATGGAATTTGGAGCCCTCGTAGCCGAAGCCCTTCTCGCCCGTGCAGAGCGAGCGGAAATTCTCGCAGGTCAAGGGACAGACGTCGCTGCGCAGCTCGATGACGATTCGGCCCAGGTAGCGAATGCCCAGCTTGATGCCTGCGCGACGACGACGGCGACGACGCATCCAGAGCCGAACTGTCGCGAACGAGTCAGAGGGAACGCACCCAGATAGACTTTGGGCAGCTTTTTCGGCGGCTCAGCAGCCGTATCGCCCTCCTTGGCGCCAGTCGGCAGCCCTCTGTTGGCGATCAGCTCCACCTGTCTGTCGGCCCCGCCAGCCTCCACGCCCGTCTGCGCTTTGCCAGAACCGTACCTACAAAAGGGCGCGGCTGCCCAGTTGTCGGAAAGACGGAACCGACCAATGTCGCAGTCAGGTGGGTTCTCTAACGGACCGGAATTGTCAGTGCCAGTCGGCAGCTCAAGGGACGCCCAGGGGACAGACGGCTCCGACCATGTTCCAGCGAACACACAGTGACCTCTTCTCCTTCCCATCTGAGACACACAGTGGGCTTGGAGGTGGGATTCTTGTGGTGCGCGCTTTGTGGAGCCACATTAGTACGGTAAATAATGCGGTGCACTATTAAAAGGAGGCATTAAGCATATCGAAAATAGATGTGCGAAGGGGGTGTGAGCATACCCCAAGGAAATAGGGGAAGAGGAGGTTAGGATTTTTTGACGAGAATTTGTCAGCGCCCTCCTCACCCTACAGCTGAATTACCTTGCAATAGTTACTCGCTGTTAGTCCTTTTAGTGATACTAATGCCAATTGCCCCCGCCTCTCGTCAGCAGCACATCTTTTTTTTTTTGTTTGTTTGTTTTATCTTGTTTGTTTGGTTGGCTGCTCTGCGGGGGGCGGGGGGGGCGTCGTCGGTCAGTTATTCTGCGGCTAGGGGGGGTGGAGACTCAGACCAGGGCGGCGGCCCCGCGGCCGGGAAGGACGGCGGCGCGGTTTGGGCTAGGGGGTGGTGTGGTTGGCGAGAAGAGACGAAACCAAGAAGGGAGCCGTGTCGGTTTTTTCAAATAGGGGAGAAAAGAAAGGGGGGGGTGATTGCCGCTCCCTTTAATTTTAGGGGAAAAAAAAGGGGGGTTAATGAGCGCGGGGGAGGACTGGGGGGGAGTGGCCTAGGAACCGATAGAAGCGGTCAACACGCACAAACGCACCCGTATGTCCTGAGCCACTCGTCGTCGGCCCAGATCGGTTTGTTGGATCGCTCGTTGGGCCTTGGGGGCCTGGCGAAGTTGACCCTGAGCGTGCGTCCGAACAGCTCGGCGTCGTTCATGTTGTCGATGGCCGCGGCCGCGTCTTGGGCCGATTCGAACTCGACGAACGCGAATCCCCTGTGCCGATTCATCTCGTAGTCCATGGGCACGCTGATGTCGACCAGCTCGCCGAAGGGCACGAACGCCGCCTGCAGCACCCGCTCCGTCACCTCCTCTCCGAAGCCGCCCACGAACAGCGTCCGCTTGCGGTTGTGCGGGAAGTTCGTGTGGGCAGTCGCCATCGCCTTGCCCTCTTCCTGCACCGGATACGCTTCTGCCTGCCTGCGCTCCTCGCAAACTGTCGCCGACACTGATGAAAGTAGCTCGACGATGAGGGGGCAGTGCAACGCCGCTTAAAGCCAGTTCTCCTTCTCGAGAATGCGGACGCAGGACAGGACCACTCCGACACCAAAAGACGACGGCGGACACAACTCTGGGTTCCAAAGAAAACGCCACTGGAACGGACGAGGACAACACCACGCGGAGCACGGTCGATCTAACTCGTTTTTTCTACAGCTTGCTCTTCGTCGACCGACATTCCGACTGTGTGCTGCAACCGGCGTTCAGGCGTGATAGATGCCGTCGTATCCTTTGCGCCGCTTGCTCTGCGAGCTGCGCGCCGGCTCGTCCTCGTCGTCGATCTCCTCGATGATGGGACCGCTGTAGCGCTGCTCGTGTCTGCGTCGCCACGGAAGAACAGTTTTTGGACATTTTCCAAGACAAAGCCACTTCGAGACGAACCGGCGGTTCCGATTCGGCTTGGCGGATGAGGGGCCGCCGACGATGGCGCGCACGGTGGGACCGACGGAGGCGCCGGCGCCGGCCAGCGCTCGCGTCGACTGCTCGCCGAATTCGCGATCGAAATCGCGCGCCTCGTCTGCGAGCGGAGACAACGTTTGCTGTTGGTTGTTGGATTAGGGGCAACGCTAGGAGGCCGTCAATGACCCATACAGCATACCCATCTCCATGACGCCTTCCCGTCTAGAGCCACTTAACTAGCCAAAGACATTCGAAAGTACACCATCTGTAATCTGGGGCACCGACGGCACGAGAAAATCGATTGAGAGGCAAGTCCTCGATCTAGTGGATTCAAGAGCCGACCCCAGCGACCGTGCGCGCAAGAGGCCGATTCTCTACCACTAGGCCATGCGCTGCCCGCAAAGACAACGACGTTAGAGGATGTCGACGAGTGACGACCGAGCGAGTTGCTCAGTGTTGAACCTCCACTCTCTCGGCGGTTCAACACCCGAGACGCTGCGTATGCACCACCCCTTGGATAAGAGCCAAGCGAAAGCCTCCCATTACCCGGGCGAAGCGGCGCCCGCCACGTCATCGGAGAAATTTTCAAAAATGACGTCTGCCACGTTTTTTTTTTTCATAAATCGACTAGCGACGCACCCCGCTTGAGATTGACGAACTGCTGCTGCTCGCGAATCTGTCCGTCTGGGCCGCGCCTCTTCTCGATGATGTGCGCCCGCTCGCCGATGTGGTGGCCGATCGACATGCGCTCCTCGCTCGCCGCGCTGTCACGCACCGTGTGGCGCGTCTGCAAGCAAGCCGCTCTGCGGCTAGCACGCACCCGCACGCACCGGCACGCGCACGAACGGACCTCTTTGACGGCTCCGGCCTTGCGGACGGAGTTGGTGCTCTCGTAGTAGCGCGGCTGCGCGCCCGTGCCGTCGTAGGTGACGAACGTACTCTGTGAGTACACCTGACTGTTGGGGTCCGCCGCCGCCGAGTTCTGCATCTCGTTCTGAACGGCCATATTTGCGTCTGCATGCGACCGGGAAAAGTCGAATCTCCTCCCACAGCAGAGTTTTCAGAAGAGGGTGGGACGGACTTTCAGAAGGATTCCCTTTCCAGGTTCAATAGATAGATTATGGGCGTGGCTTGGGCACTAAATTGGTCCATTTGGACAATTAGTACACAAAAACGGCGAGGCAGGCGGACATGTTGGGATTTTCGATCACCAATGACTTGACAAGCATTTGTACGCCGAATAAGAAGGTGTAGGGACACATTTCCACCCCTCCCCCCTCATTCCGCCGTAATTTTTTGTTTGATTTCGCGATGAGGATGAGCACTGGGTCTATCGCCTCGATGCGCCGTTGCCGCCCCTTACCATTTGGCGCATGAGATTGCCGAAAAGTCCCCCGCCGCCGCCGCCGCCGCCGCCGCCGCCGCCGCCGCCGCCAGCCAGCAGGCCGCCGCCAAAAGGGAAGGGCGCCATTGCATTCCGCGGAGCAGTGCCTGCAAGCAACGTCCCACGAGTCTGCAGACTGACTACGTAGCACAAAAGACGCGGGTCGGTTCGTTGACCTGGCTGGACGCCGGGCAGCGGCAGCGTCGGCGGTTGAAGCATCATACCGCGAGCGCCTCCCGCCCCTGGAAGAGTACGGTAGAGATGCCCTTGCTGCTGAGGACAGCACAACAGAGACCCAAACCTTGTTGCATGTGCGGATGTAGGAACTGGCGACCGCCGAAGGGGAAGCCCATGTCGAGAAAGGGGTCCTGACCGCCCAGCAGCCCGTTCATCATCTGGTCCATGTGCTGCATTTGGCGCTGCATCGAGCTGAAGCATTCGCACGCACATCAGTGCTATCGCTCGTCAGCCGGAGAATTGAAAGTCTCATAGATTAGGAAAATTGAAGCGGCCAGGCTGGACTCCCTCCCGACTTGTCTGTAGCCCTCCTTACTACCATGAGCGTCTATCCTTACTCCTTACTACCTTACTACCATGACCTTATGAGTGAGTACACTACACGCCTCCTTACCTGAACATGTCGTTGTTGTCATTGTCGCTAAAGAACATGATGATGGTCGCAGATGGTCTCTAGTCTGCAACTGGAGCTTTCGCGTTCCGGATAGAAAAAATCGTGCAGTTGAACAATGGCAATGCGGGCGCGGCACGCGCTGCTTCGTTCGTTCTAGAAATTTCTTTGAGAGCGCAATCCCACGACGAGAACGTTGTAAGAAATACGGTAGCAAAAGCAAGAAATACGGTAGGTGCGCAAATTGTACCCCAACTGTGCACCTCGAACCCTCCCCCCCTCGTACTACAGTAAATACAGCACGGAGGTGACGCCCAGCCAGACGCGGCCGCCAAGCGCGGCGAGGCGACGTCGTCGACCGCTGTTGAAGAGCGCAAGGGAGGGCGGCGCGGCGGCTCGCAGAGCACGCTCCCCGTCCACACTTTCCACTCTCCATGCACGCAATCGTCGAGTTTGAGCACGTCGGAGCTGTAGCGCGCGAGCTGCGGGGCGTTCCGCAGTTGATGGACACGTACGAGGACGACGCCGACAACCGACCACCGCGCACGCAACCCAACCTCAAGCAACAGTTCGCTGCACTGAGAACAAGCAATGCGGATGCGGTAGCGCTGCGGCGACCGAGACCAAATGACCACGCCAGCGACTAGCACTTCGTTCGCGACCGCGCACGCACCGCACTACCTCTCCATGAGCGCCACAACTTCGCAGTGTTTCGTGTGGGGAAACATGTCGAGAGGGACGACGCGCTTGAGGCGGAAGGGTCGCATCTTGTAGTCCTTGTAGGGCGTCGTCAGCAGATTGAACATGGTCCGGTAGTTGGGGCCGTACGGGTAGCAGGTGACGAAGACGAGTCGGCGCAGCCGCTCGCAGTTGCGCAGCGCCTGCACCAGCGGCGCCGGCACTCCCCACCGGCCCGGATTCAGAATCACCACCAGGTCCTCCTCCTCCTCCTCGCCGCCGGAGCCAACCTTCAGTGGCAGTCGCAACTTTCTGCCCTCACCAGTCGCCACCAAGCGTTCCTCGACAGACCTGGTCGGCGAGCAGAGTCTCGGTCTCGTCTTCCGCCCGACAGGCGAGGAAGGTGGCGTTGTCGACGCCGTTGAGACGCGCATTCGCCGCGGCGTCCTCGACCGCGGCCGGGTCGATCTCGAGGCCCACGGAGCGCAGCACGCGCTCCGACAGCCCGATGGAATAGAGACCCACGCCGGCGCAGACGTCCACCAGTACGGACCTACTCGCGTCCAGCTGGGCCACCTGTGCCAACGAGTCGGTTGCGCCAAAAGAAAACGGAAATCGCGCAGATTCGCACCTCGGCAACGGTGTCCAAAAGAACGCTTGCGGCGCGGGCGTTCGTTTGGAAGAAGGCGGTAGGCGAGATGCGAAAGCGGAACTGCTTGACGGTCTCGGTGACGTCCCGTCGGCCGTACAAGATGTCGACAGGCGCCTGTTGCTCCGAGCACCTCCACGCGGGACAGAACTGAAAGCCGAGCGAGTCGAGTCGGAGACCTTCGCGATTCGCATGCTCAATAAAGTAGTCGGCCAGGCGCCGCTTTTCGTCAGCCTTCTCCTGTTCGGTCAAGTCGACGTCGGGATTCGCAACGACGAGCACCTGAGAGCCAACTCGTTTTTTCTGCCGGGTTCAAGCAGAGGAAACAGATCCAGGTGGTGACCTACCATAATTTCACCCTGCTGCGTGGTGCGCGCGCGAAACTGTCGATAATGCCCGACGAGAGAAATGGGGCGCGAGAGTCCGTCGACAAATCGACGTTTCTTGTGCACGTACGCTTGCTGCCAAGATGAGACGTCGCGCAGGTAGCGCTGAAAGACCGTCGCCCACGCCTCGCGACGCGGGTCGACCGACAAGACCGCCTCGGAGGGTCGCGAAATCGCGTGCAGCGGCCTGTCGTTGAATTTCCTGCAAGCTTTGCTCGTGCTCGTTCTCTGTCGGCGCAGCCAGTCCGGGGCAGAATGTGGTTGGCCCACCCACCCGTGCATTCGGATGGGCACCCAGGCGCGCACGCCCAGCGCCTTCGGCTCGCCAAACTCGTCGTCTCCCACCTCGTACTCGGTTTTGTTGCGGAACCGCCGAACCGAGGGCGCCGGCCGCACCGCCTCGACAGGGCAGAGCAGACCGCCGTCGTCCTCTACGATTTTCTGACCCGTGTACACCGTTTGCAGCGCCTGCGCCAGCCGACGGAACTGGCGCTCGACGGCGGCGCGCTTGACGAGCAGCTGCTGCGCGTAGGACAGGTGCTGGAGGGGCGCCGAGCGTCGGTCCACCTCGCTGAGCAGCACCCGCTCCGACGGAGTCGTGTCCTCGACAATTTCGACATTTGTCGACTCCGCGAAAGTGTCGAGTACATCCTCGAAGTTGCCGTACACAGCCTCGTCCGCCCCCATGGATGGCGGGACGGGAACGGACTTAGGAAAGTAGCGTGGAAACTTTGTGACCAAGGAGCTCGAAGGAGCATGGAGGAGTGGCAAGGCACTCCTGAGGAGGACCGCGACCTGTTGCCGAGAACGCATCGGTCGCGATTTCGTCGCTCCCTGTACAGCAATCCTCGTGTGCCATTCATTGTCAGCAGCAATAACAGTATGTGTGTTCAACGTCGTCGCGCGTACGTTCATTTCTGCGAAATGCAGTTACAAGTCGCGTTCACCGATACTTTCCCAACAGAGATGACGCGACTTGTACAAAGGCAATTATGCAAGAGGAATATCGCAAGATCATCAATCTCGGCGTGACCGCTGCTTTGTGTTCAGTCGAACGAAGTACAACGCGTCGGATCCGCTCCGCTCGCCGACGCCCTACTTGCGAGCCGTGTCGTAGTTGGCGACTAGCCATTCGTACGTCTCTCGCACGGCCTGCGCGAAGGGCGTGAACCGGAAGTGGGGCAGGAGGGCGCGCAGCTTCGCGTTCGAGGCCGTCTTCTTGTACTGGCCGTCCGCTTGACTCCGGTCGTACTCGAGAGCGTCCTGCGAGCGCGCGTCACGGGGACTCGAGGCGTCGACAGCCGCTGCTCCACCCACCTGGGGCAGGCCGGCCGTCCTGGCGATCAGCTCGGCCGCTGCGCCGATGCTCACTTCGGCGGTGGGGTCGACCGACAGAATGAGCGGCGTCGTCTCCTGCAGTGCCGCGCCGCCTGCACGCGCCCCTCAGCGACAGCGACGCAACGCGTCAACGCACGGCGTAGTGGCGCAAGGTCCAGACGAAGAGACGGGCCAGGTCCCGCGAGTAGATGAACTGGCGCAGCGGGCCGCCGCTGCCGCCGACGACCAGCGGCCGGCCGTCGCGCCTCGCCTCGAGGCTCTTGCGCATCAGCGCCGCGAGCACGTGGCCATCCTCCAGCGAGAAGTTGTCGTCGGGACCGAAGACGTTGCAGGGAACGACGCAGACGAACCGGCGGCCCCTCTGCTCCGAGTAGGCTCTACTGAGCACCTCGAGCATACGCTTCGCGTACGCGTACCCGTAGTTCGAGTCGTGCGGAGGGCCGTTGTGGATCTAGAGAATTCGAATGGCTAGCCGCTTCGGCGCATGCCGGCAGCCGCACCCAACCATGCTCTCGTCAATGGGATACGCGGTCTTGTCGGGGAAGATGCAGGTGGAAAGGCACGAGACCAGCTTCTGGACGTTGAACTCGTCCGCGCAGCGCAGCACGTTCTCATTGATGGCCAAGTTCTGGCGGCAGAATCCCAGCTGGTCGCGCATGTTCCGAAAAAGGCCGCCGACCATGGCCGCTAGGTGGATGACGTAGACGGGCCGGTGGCGCTCGAAGAGTCGGCGAGTCGACTCATAGTCCGTCAGGTCGGCGTCGGCGGACGAGCAGAAAAGCCAGCGATGGGGCCGTTCTCCCACTTCGTCGGCGCGATTCGTCACGAGCCAGCGAATCGCGGAGCCCACCAGACCGCCGGCGCCGGTCACCAGCACGAGGCCGTCGTCGTCGTCGTCGTCACCACGCGCGCCCTCCGCCGCCATGCTGCTACGCGCAGACTGCGATGACAATGGACCGACACCACTACGGAGGCGCACAAGTGTCGATAGGCACCGGGTGGGTGCGATGCGCCGACTGGCGTTGCTTGGCAGCACGCGCCGCTTCTCCGTAGCGCCTTTACTGCGGACGCGCCGCCGCCGCGGCTTCGCTTCGGCTTCACGACACGACGACCGAGCAGCAGCAGCACGCGATTGGAAACTACGCAACGAACGGGAGTGGGGCGGCGGACGGAGGGGCGGACGGACACGGACGCAAGAAAAGCTGTCGGCAGACAGACCCGCGACGAGAGGGGGACCGCTGGGCTGGGAGCGGGCGGCGCGTGCGGACAATCGAAGGTCGTCGGCGTCGGCAGCGCGCGCGCGAACTGAGCGGAATCACACAGCGGAGGAGTGGGCCAGCGCCAGCGATGGCGGCCGCCATCCCATCAGTCGGGTCGCTTCTCAGCGTGCTTCTTGACGTACTCCTCGGCGTTCTTGAAGAACTTCTTCTTGTCCTTCGTGTACTCCTCGGCCAGCTCGGCGCGCAGCGGGTGCTCGGGCTCGGGGTCGTTCACGAGCGCCACCAGCGCAGCCACCACTGCAACACGCGCAAGCAAGCAGTCCCCCCTTCTCCTCTTCCTCCCTCCCTCCCATGCCCCCCTCCCTCCCTCCTCACCCTGCTCGGTCTTGGTGGCGGGCTTCCAGTTCTCGGGCGCGATGATGGGCAGGCAGACCTGGCCCTTCTCGTCCACGTTCGGATGGTAGATCTTCGTCTGGAAGGTGATCTTGGGCGGCTTGAACGGGTACTCGGCCGGGTAGTCGATTTGAATGCGGAACGCGCCCTTGCTGTACGGCTCCTTATCCTGACACAGCGCATGCGCACTGAGAAGCCTACTGACACGGACGCGGACACGACGCACGCACGGGTGTCAGCAGGCCCCTCCAGCAGAGCATGTTGTTCTCGACGATCTCGATGTTGCGAAACGTCTTCAAACTAGCCTTCTGAATGTCGCCTAGCTCCTGAAACGCAGCGGCATACCACAGCTAGTCGACGCGGCGCCACAGCAGGACGACTGACCTTCTGCAGACGTCTTGTAGAGGCCATTTTCTGGCGCCTGCCGCTGTCGGTCGACGCGCCCAAGCGACTGACAGACAGACCCTCACGCAAAACTCGTCACCGCCGGTGCTAAAATGCAACATAGTACCACGCAACAGAAACATACACCAAAACGCTCCGCACCACAATACCACGCAAGCAAAAGAACCAAAATCGCGCCGACTATACATTACGACCTTTATTGCCGACATGCGAACAACAACCGGCTCCAGGGTTCAGGAGTGTACAGAGGCACAGCGCTTTCCGTGTATCATCATCATCACAATGCACTCTTGCCGTTTTCAGTCGCCATTTCCGGCGAGAGAGTCTTCTGCGGGGCGGCGGGAGGTGGGTTTGGGGCGACGTCGGCGGCCGGTAGACGGACGAGCCTGAGTCGGCGCTCGCTGGCCAGAACGCAGGCGGCGCTGTTGGCCACGCCGCAGTAGGAGGAGGAAGAGAAGACCGTCAGAAGCCGACTACCGTACTCCAGCTGCCACGGCGAAAGGACAAGACTGCAGCAGTCGACTTCAAGGCGGGCGCGAGCGCACCTTGAAGCCGTCCATGCGATACTGATGCGCGCGCACCACCTGCGAGTAGCCGTGTCGACGCAGGAATGCCGACAGAGCGGCACTGGGGACGCACTCAACAGCGCATCGCGAATTGTAAAGCTACCGTACTTAACCCTTTGGGCTTGACCCCCCCACATATGTGGGGTATGGGGTGGACCCCATAAAAATGACCCCAAAAACGCCTTTATACTCAGATAAAAACTTATCTGCAGCTAAGGGTTGATTCATACCAGTATATAGCTGGTATTACATAATCAAGAGTATAATGGAATGTCCCCAATTGCTTAGTTACTGGTATTAACACAAAAATCCTTATACGGAGTATAAGAGGTGAAAGTGCATGCATGTTAAAGGGAATGACACATCATATACCCATCTAGCAATATACAGTATGTCACGTTATACTGCTCCATAACATGCACTCACACCACACAGCATTTCATGCATCAAGCACAATGGTTGTTGAACAATGTGCATCACAACACAATCGGTTGACCTGTAATCAGAAATTCATGCCCATACTAGTATAGCAGAAAGAGGTAGGGTAACAATTGCCAATAAACCAGAAAGTGTCATTGTTATCACATGCTAAAGCTGCTGCTCTTGCCATCCAATTCTCCTTTTCAGTTGAGAGGGATCATTGAATAACAATTGGTGAGTGAATGAAATGAAACAGCCACCATCAATGCATAAAAAAGACTGCAGCACTGACAGTACAGTGGTAACTGCTTGTGCTTGTGTCATTGGCACTCTCTGTGCACCTGAACTTTTTATGACTTATACCAGTATTTATACCAGCACCAGTACATACGTATATATACCACACAAGTGTTATACGATAGAGTGAAAAAAAACTGAACCTTTGAATGTCTAGAAAAGTGTCCCAGCTACCTTCTCAATCGGATTTCTTTCAGTTCTTCTGCTGGGAGATGACAAGGAATGTCAGTTGGTTTGGATGGAATCTGATTGACCAGCAGAAGGAGTGATTGTGATGTTTTTATTTTCCAGATGGAAGTGCAAGTTGATCAAACGTTTTGCAATTTCCATTTGACAGCAGAATTTTGTGCCAATGGATTAGTAAATTCTCGGTATAGTACACCACTGTTGGTGCAGAACCTGTCCATTGACTGCAGTGCACATGAAGACATATATATACCACCATGTGGAGTGCCTGTGGTGTTTGACTAATGCTCACAATTGGTCGTTGAAATGGTCAGGTGAAGTATAAAGATCCTTATGCTGGCAGGGATATATCTGTTGGTATTAGAACTTACGGCAGGTCTACCCCTGTGCTGTGTGCTTGAATTCATGGGCCACAGCAGGCTGTGAAATCATTTGTCTGTACACTTCTCCTTTGGATGTTTTTCCTTTTCTGTAGCAAACAGTGCTTTCACTGTTCACATTTGGCACAGAAAACAGAAATGTAACAGCTCGTGCATCCATCCAGGTTGCAGCGACAGTTTCACCTAAGCTAGTATAAGTGTGGATTTTGATAGATTTGTATGTATTACTGGTATAAGCACTGTAACAGTCTGACCATAATTGCTTGCCGACTTTAAGCAGTGTCCTCTCTGCAAGGATCTGACTGCTGCAGGAGTTTTGCAAGCTTTTGAGGCTTGCATTATGTGAGTAGGCAGATTGGACCTTTGCTTGTCTCAAAGTTCCACAGAATGCTCTGCTGTGCAAGGCCGTGGCACAGTTCATGTGAATGTTTGTGTAATACTGGTTGGTATATATCTAGAAGAGGTACACTAAGATGGACCTAGCTTGCAGGTAAAACAAAACTAGTATAATATGCTCCCACAAAAACCCTGGTCAAGGAAGGGCAGAATCCCATTTGCAGGTTGCCCAGTGAGCAGTTTGTAACAAGTGGCAAAAATCCTGCCCCACACTTCTTACAGGCTCATCACCCCAAAGTGGGCCTTTGAGAGGCCTGTCATCTGCAGATCTGCGGGTGGAGGCAAAGGTCCTAGAGATAAGAACCATGCTCAGTATACTACAAGGGGGAAAGCAGTGTAGTATACTGAGTGTACAGTGCAGTATTGTATGTCATCAGTTGGAAGCAAACATGCTTATGCAAGTGAGACACTAACCGAGCTGCTCATTGGCCTTGAACTATCCATGGTTCTATTTCTTCAGCAGGTTTGGAGGCAGAGGGCATTTCTTAAATGCTTTTTCTTGCTGCAAGAAGCATTTTCTTAAATGCTTCTTGCTTTTTCGTGCCTTTGTAGACAGCCGAGCTGTTTAGAGACTTGTGCCAGTTATTCCAAAGGCCACTCATTCAGGCAATGACTACATTTTTTTTGGCTGGCTGAAACACATATACTGGTAAGAATGTTGCACACACACAGTGTGCAATATTGCAACTGCTAACCTCCTCCAGATCATTGTCATTCACTGTGATCTCAAACAATCTCTGTATAAATTCAGGCTGCTGGTTTATGATGAAGTTGGCTGTTACATGACTTCTCTTGTCATACATTGAAGTTTGCACAGGGCAAGCACCTACAGTTTACATGGGACAACTCAGTGACACATTATACTGGTAAAACAATGCACAACCATTGAAGTACATATATCGGGTCCTGCATGTCAGCCATGAAGGATCAGAAGAGGCATGTGACCAGCTGCTGTGTTATAGGCAAATTCAGCTCACACTGATTTTGAGTGTTCCTCACTGGCTGCCAGCATCTTCTGCTGCTTAGACGTCGCCTTTGCTTTCACGACAAGCAGCACCCAGACAGCATGTTGTATACTACTGTTTTACTAGTATAGCATCACATGCTGTGCTTGACAACCTCAACTGGCACATTCAAGTTGTGAGTTAAGATGCAGTTTATGCCAGCTTTAGAGGGATAGCCATAGCATTTGGCTGGTATAAGTGAAGCAGCAGCTCTGATTCTCATGTAGTCAACTCCTTCCATGCCAGTGCTGTGGAGTACTTCAAAGCGTTTTTGCTGGTCACTGTCACTTTTTGCTGGCACCCTTTTTCTGGAATGGGCAGCATGAGGAACGTTGTGTGTGGCCACCTCCCACTTTCTCAAAGCTTTTGTCCTTGCCTTTGCACTGGTCTGCAAAGCACTGGTGATCGAGGCACCCTTCTCGGCATCTGAGGTGCCACTGCCATGGCTCTGCAATGCTGCTGCAGCAGCCAGCTGAAAGAAAAAGTACTCTTATACTGGTATATTGTCAAATTTATACCATTTTTAATATGTACCTCTTCAACCTGTTTTGCTTTCTGCTCCAGAAGCTCTTTGAGCTAGTGGTTCTTGCCTTCCGACATGTGCAGTTGAGCCTGGCAAGTAGCAATTTTCAACTAAAGCTGCTTGACTTCCTCTTTTAGCATCACAGTCACTGCAGTGTTGCACAACTGCTTGAGGTTCACTTCTGACACTTCCAACACGAGTTGTCTGCTTGCAGTTTTTCAGCATTCTCTCAACAGTTTTTTTAACTTGAAAATCTAGGTAATATCCTACTACCTCTCAGTCTTATACTGGTATAGTTAGATGCTTTGTTCATTCCACCACATTTGGTTCCAATGAATGTTTTAGCATTGCTTATGTGCTTTCCATTGCAAGTGTCAATCCTAAGCATAAAACGTTTTACTCGTATATGCTCACATGGTATATTTCAGCACAAACTGGTAATACCAAATAAAATCACACTGTATACTCCATAAATCACACTGTATACTCCGTATAAGACTATACTGCAAAATACTAGTATTGGAAATGTCCCCAACAAAATGACCCCAACCATGTACTGGTATACATTTTATATCCACATGTATACCTCTATATACCTCTGTTAGCTGCAGATAAGAATATATACTGGTATATGTCGAAAATTTGTGGGGTCATTTTTCAAGGACCCCAAAATGTGGGGTCAAGCCCAAAGGGTTAAGCCCGGCCAATACGATACGGTAAAAAAGCTCGACTGATACGTAGTTTCTGTTGAGTACAACCCTGCTGAAGACGTGGCCCGAGCCACGCTGACGGTTCCTGCCGAAACCGTCAGAGTCCAACTTCAACTC
The DNA here is from genome assembly GCA_030248085.1 of Paralinhomoeus sp. GSCO2_6. Lineage (NCBI taxonomy): Eukaryota > Metazoa > Nematoda > Chromadorea > Monhysterida > Linhomoeidae > Paralinhomoeus > Paralinhomoeus sp. GSCO2_6. The sequence goes on along the minus strand of JASAMY010001030.1, from coordinate 8,183 downwards.
CGTGCCTGAGCCGGTGTCGTATATACATGTGTCGGTTATATACATGTGTCGGCCGACACATCCATATAGACAACTGATGTATATACGTATACGTATCTATATGTGTCGGTCTATATGCATCTGCAGTGCAAGTAAAATTCTCCCGTCATAATTAATGCTGAAACCTGCGTCAGATAACGCCAAGCAACAGATACAATAAACAGACGCTCAACAGTGAATCATGGGCTCAAAAGTGGCTGCCACTGCTATTGTCCAAGTAGGTATACCATGTAGTTGGGGGTGACCTTACCTAATTAATGCTACTGCCTAATTAATTTAATAATGCACAATAAAAAAGACCTTGCCTAATTAATGCCAATTAATGCTACAGATGTACATGTGTGTAAGTGTAATACTTCGGCACTCTGTTGCTCGGCTGCGCGGTGCGCGCGTCGCCTGTCTCTCTTGAGAGTCTCTGTTCCGTCGCGCTCAAATGCAAATGCATGACTGAAATGGATTCGAGCCGAGCGTAAGCACGTTCACCTGGGCCTTATCACGACCATAGGCATACACACAGTTTGTGCGTCACACATCTTGCGTCGCTCAGTAGGTGCAGCTTGTGTATTTACGCTAGCTAGCTACCTGCGCAGCCTTGTGTAAGTCAACTGTTACGAAGCGACCGTGTAGCGTAGGGAGGAAGGGGGAGAGGGATGGCAAAGCAGTGTAGATTACTCTTGTGGCCCTTTTGACGCAGTCAGTTAGATTACAATCTGTGGCCCTTCTGTCCTTGTGGTCCGCAGAAAGTTTAGAACTGGCGACCTACACATATATATCGAACCGACACATGTAGATACGTATACGTATCTAGATCAGTTGTCTATATAGATGTGTCGGCCGACACATGTATATAGCCGACACATGTATATACGTCACCGGCGTCCTCGCCGTTAGCTGAGATCGACCTGAAAGCCGGTCGGCGGACCATGCGTCTTGGGGGGGGGGGGGGTGGAGGGCACGGACCAAAGGGGGTCATTCCAGAGCAGCGACCAGGCGAGGGGCTGTAGCACGTCGCTGTTCCTCGTCAGCTTCAGCCGACTGTCGAGCGCGTTGACGGCGGCGACGACGTCGGCGTGCTTGCCTCCGCCGTAGAACTTCGGGTGGGGAATGCCGCCGTGCGCGCAGAACACCGCCTCGTCCACCACCGCGGCCAGCGGCATGCACTCAAAGGCGTCGTTGAAGCGCGACCAGACGCGCTCGCCCGTCGAGGGCCCGAACCGCTTCCGGCACTGCCTGCACCAGAGCCCCAGCTGGCCACCGCACGCGCACAGACGAACGGACGATGAGCGGGTAGCTCAGTGGTAAGGCGTCGTGCTCGGCGCGCTCGAGGTCGGGGGTTCAACTCCCTTCCACCGAGGTCACTGAGTTACTAATCCCCTTGGGCAGAAGGATCAACGCCCTCATTACCCACGGTGTCGGGCGGCTCCAGGGCTTCGGCCCGAAATCCGTGCCAGGTGGGCGGCCAACCTTCCCTCGCGGAAGAAGAACGCCATAAGTGATATACTGATCTGATACGGTTATTTATGATGCATCATCCCTTTTGTACCTCGTGCGTTGGTCAATAATGACGGACGCACCTGTGAAAGTCGGTCTGCCGATTGACGTAGCGGATCTCGTGGTTGCCGCGCAGCAGCGTGACCACGCGGGGCGCGATCAGCTTCATGGCGAGCAGGTAGCCGACCGTCTCCACGCTGTACTTGCCCTTGTCCACGTAGTCGCCGAGGAAGACCAATCGGGCGCCGCTGTACTCGGCGCCCAGCGGCCAGAGGAGCCGCTCGAATTTCGACAGGTCCGCCGAGTAATTGCCGTGAATGTCGCCTGTCGACGACGACGCTTTAGTCAGAGGCACGGGCAGGCACTCACACAGGGGCAGGGCACTAGAGCGCGCGCGCACCAAGGATGTAGGCGGGCGAAGCGACGAGGGCGCAGCGCGGCTCGGCGGCGAGCAGGGCGGCGGCGGCGTCGCAGACGTCGAGGAGGCAGTCGGCCAGCCTCTCCATGTTCACCTCCTGCCAGCTGCGCGGCTCCTTCGTCACCGTCGTCGGCACGTCCTCCTTGACGCGCGGAATGAGCAACGCCCTGCCGAAGTAGGACAGCGCCTCCAGCAGGCGACGCGCCGCCGACACGCCCATCGAAGACGCCTCCTGCAACACCGCGGTCCGTTCACTAACGCCACGGGTTCGCACGCACGCACCTCTGACGACGACGACGGCACCGACAGATTCTGCGGACACCAGCGCGGGTCGTTGGCCAGCTCGGCGCGACTGCTCTGCGTCAGCGTCTCTTCTGTAGACACGACGACGACAGTCGACAACGCGCTCTCCTCCCCCCACTCCACCAAAATCCTACCGACCGCCCATTCCCAAAAGCGGCTCGAAGCTCAGGCCGCAGTCTTTGACCTTGAGCACGCGGTCGTCCACGCGGTAGTCGGGCGGCGACGAGGCGTCTCTCGAACCACTCGCCGTTGGACGACAACCGAGGGAGGTGACCTGCACAGGGGCAAAGCCGAGCTTCGATTGCTGCGTCTGACAGGCGACGTCGACCACTGCTGCTGGCGGAGGCGGAGGCGGAGGCGCGGCCAAAGACCCGCACTCGTCCTCCTCACCCCTAGACGGGACGGGGACAAGGGTAACGGCGACGACACAGGTGCAAGAAGGCCCTCACTGCAGCAGCCTGTCGAAGAGGGAGGGAGTGGGCGCGAGTCGGAGCAGCTGCGAGGTGCCCCGCAACTTGAGGCCGCCCACGAGGCCGAGAAAGGCCGTCTCCAGCAGGCGGCCGTCGCCGGTCGCCTGCGCCGCGAACAGCTCGTCCGTGTGCACCTTCGACTGCGTCAGACGTCGCGACTTGATGGGAGGCTGCTGGCCGTTGTTGGCGCCCCGCTTCGCCGCCGCCGCCGTCTCCACGTCCGCCATGAGTCGCCTGCGAGCGGTGGCGATGAGCAGTTGGCCGGGAACAGCTGGCACGCACGCACGCAGGCACGCACTCGACATCGGTCCTCGTGAGAAAGTCGCGCGGACAGGCATAGTAGCGGAAGATGCAGCGGGTCCGCCATTCGCCCACGGCGCCGCCGTGCGTCAGGTAGGGCTGGACGAGCGCCAGGCCGCACGCCAGGTCGACGAAGCTCAACTCGCCATGACCACCAAGGTCGAACGCCCTCAAGTGGGCGCGCGCGTCGCTCGGCGACTTGAGGTGGCGGGCGGGAGAACGCACCGAAAGAGCGCGTCGGCGTCGCCGCCGCTCGTCAAGGCGACTCCGAGCCGACTGAACAGCTGCCGGAAGCGTCGCGGCTCGAGACGCCGACGCGGCGCGGCGCAGACGGCGAACTGCTCGTAGAGCAGCTCCAGCTCTGCAAGACGGGCAATCGCCGAATGACCGTTCACGCCAACGCTTTGAAGAAAGGGCACCTTTGCTTCCGAAGCCGACCTTCTCGAACAGTTCAGACACTCTCTGAGCTTGGGCTGACTTCAGATGAAATTCGCGGCTCTTCAGCTGCTGCAGCTCTCGCGTCAGGTCGACTCGGCTGCTTCTCAACAGGGAGAGCGGAGCCAGCGCTAAACGGGTGCTGGGGAGTGAGTGTCGCTTCTCAGAACATCGTCACGGCTCGCCACCCACTGTTCGTGTCGGCAGCACGCGAGGCTTGCTCGACGTCCTCGGACACTTGGCAGCGGGACCTCAGGGCGACGACCTCGCTGCGAAAGGCCCACTTCCACTGGGAGAACGAGACGCTGTCGGCCTCGCCGAGGGCCGCCTGTCACGGGACGCGAGCAAAGTTGGGCGCGACCCGTCGGCGCCTGTCCGTCCTACCGCAAACTGCGTCTCCGACTTGGGGGGCAGGACGTCGACTACGACTACCGCGGAGACGGGAGCGCGCCTTGCTCTGAGGAGACCCGTCTCGAGCAGGTCGCGTCGGAGCAGCGCGAGGCCGCGTACGCGCGCGCCGTCCGCGTCCACCTGTCGGCGCCGCGCGACACAGCTCGACGGACGCCAGCCACGACGACCGACGTGACGACGACGCACCAAGCGGCCCAGAGCCTCTTCAACCGAGGCCTCGTCCAGCCGCGTCGCCTCTACCGAAGGCAGCTCCCAGTGCGCGTCGCAGTCCGCGACGACGCTCCGGCCACGCCCCATGAGAAAACGACCCGACGAGTGCACAAACAGCGCCGCGACTCTGTCCATCGCCCCTCCCTCCGCCTCCGTGCGGCGACACAGCTTCTACACAATCGTCAGCAGAACCAATCTCAACAAAATGGACTTCTAATTTCCCGGCATTCAAAACCAACAGCTACAGTACTTGTTTCAAAGACAATTCACAGCTACGGCGTTTGAAAGCGTACATGCCTATTACGTCTTCGTATCAATGCAGTATGTAGCAGGCTCCCTGCAACTTTTTGCGCCGTACAGGTACGATGCAGCGAAAGAGCGGCTTGCAGTGGAGCGCCTCGCAGTACTCGTAGCTGTGCTGTCGTCCTCTGAACGTTCCGCTTTATGAAGTAGGCTGCGCACGCACGCACGCACTCACTGGGGTACCCGAAGCTGGGGGTCCCCAGAATTTGTCAACCTTCACCCAACCTCCCTCTGTACTAGGCATTTGCTGTAACCAGCGCTCATCACGCGAGTCGCAACAACGGTGTACACAATGTCGTTTTCTGGCGTTAGTGTGCAAATCTACAGTATCGTACACGCACTCTTTGAAAGAGAGATGCAAATTGCAGGTATGCTATTTTCTCGCACGCACGCGTTTTACGGTTGGACACAGATGTTGTGTTGCAATCTTCGAAGCAACGAAACATGCAAAATGTACAGCCGCAGTTTTTGATCTGAACTTGAACAAACGCTCCTCGCTATACTTGGGCTCTCTGGCAAAGAAAACCCACTGTAGTTGTTACTGCCAAATAAAACCAATCCAACAAAAGCCTAGTGTAAGCTTCCTGATAGTTCGCAGAAAGCATGGAGACGACTGAGCGACGTCCGACGGTGTCGACGCCCACTGCGCCCGGCCCAGCCCTTCCGCGTCTGCTGGCCATTGTTCCCGACGTCATGAAGTTCGGCTTCGACGACCTTGACGACATGGAGCTGACGAAGATCGCGCTGTCAGCAAAGCCAAGCGTGGTCCTCAAGTTGACGAACGAGTCGACGCAGCGCCGCGTCGCCTACCGCTTCGAGAGCACTGCGCCGCACCGGTGTGGCTCGCCGCGACACCGCGCGAGACCTTACATACGTGGTGTACGCCGCCTTTAGCTACACTGCCAAACCGACCGCCGGCATCTTGGCCGTGGGCGAGACGGTCGCGCTGGTCGTGACGCTGCAGAGAGGCGCGCGGCCGAAGGACGCGGACTGCTTCCGAGTCTGCAGCACGGAAGTGAACGACGACGACGAGAGGAAGGGAGCCGACGACCGCTTCGAGCTCTGGCGTCGACGCGACGCGCAGCCGCACGCCGCCGTGCAGCGCGTGGCGCTGCCCACCGTCCGCCAGCACAGGACGGCGACGCTCGTCGCGGAGCTCCAACACCGCCTCGAGGTCCGAGACCGAGAGACAGTAGCGCACGAGCGACCAGCCGTCACCCCCGCCCATTCAGACGGCTGAGGACAAGCTCGCCCGTCTGACCGAGCAGCTCGTGCTTGTGCGCGCCGAACGCGACAAAGACAAGACGAGAGCGGAGGCAGCGGAGCGCCGACTCGAGCAGCTGCAGCCGAAGCAGGCGAAGCAGGCGGAGGGCGGCCGCGATGATGCGCACGACATAGAGTGACTGCAGTGCATCTGCGCGCGCCACGATGACGACGTGCTCAGGAATTACAAATGTGGGACCTTTTGGAGTGCACAAGTGGCTTCTATCTCGATTCAAGCCATGACACGTTTGAAAGTCGAAGCCTAGACGCACTTGACGGTCGTTGCAGCTCAGTACACGTATAGCTCAGTCAGGTCGATGTCGGCCGACTCACTTCTACGTCGGCGACACCGACTTGCTGTGAGTGGCAAATAGGCTCATTGCGCATGCTTACGTCAGAAATGGGACGAAAATTAACAGGTGATTTCACGTGTGTTAATGGGCGCAAGACGATACGGGCAGTCCGGGCAGTCAACGGCAGTCTCTTGCGTATGGTAGGAAGTGGTCTGCAGCGTGCAACGGACGAGCGGCAAGAGCTACGATCGCTTCAAGGCGCAGGTGTTGCAAGGCTGGCGTTGTCGGCTACTCGTCGGTTCGGGTGTGTCACGTCGTTGACTTCAAGCCTCCAACGCACTCTCTGACTTGCGGACGGTATCAACGCAAGGCCGGGACCAGGGGGGCGAGGTGCCACTCCGCGCTTTTATTATGGGCGCGCGCAAAAAGTTTTTGCGCACTCGCCGCCGCTCGCCAACGCGCTGGCGGATTTGCTTCAAAATTGGTGGCTAAGTAGGAAATTTCACGGGCTACAAGATGGCGTTAACAGTTTTTAGCCGCTTTTGGAATTTTCGCGAGAACAGTCGCATTCTTCTGTCGCGGTGTAAAAAGCGCGCTTTACCGGAAATTTATAGCCAGCGTAAAAGTTTTTATTAAAGGCCAAATTTAAAAAACTAAAAGACTAGGATTACGGGTATTGCCCTGAAGTTAATTTCATCCCATTATAGCTCCGCTCCAGCACGCACCCACATGGCGGGCCAGGCCCAAAACTTAAAATCCCCTTTTCGCGCCGTTTGGTACCAAAACTTTGGACGTCCATTTCTAAACAAAAAATTGTTCAAATTAAGTGAAATATGGGTTACCTATAACCGCCTCGACGTCCTCTTTCGAATGCCGCATCGTGCGCGCCGCTGCGACCTACGGTTCGGCCGCACGGCGCCGATAAGCGATCTCCGGAGCCAAAATTGGTCAAAAATACAAATCTTCTGAGTTCAGGTTCTCAGCGCTGGGGAGGAGATTCGAAAATCCGGCTCGCACAAACTTTTGTACCTACCTGGGCTACGGACTGCCGAAGTTTCATCCTTGGGCGACAAGCATGCCGACCTGTCCATTTCGAAACGTGGGTTTTTACCCATTTTACATTGTAATTGCAATCTTTTAAGTCTATTTTCTCACGCGTTTCTTAATTATATCCAAAACGTTTGTGCAATTTAGATTTGCCTCTTCATGCTGAACAACCAGACGTGCGATTCGACCAGGTTTGAAAACTTTTTATTTTTCATAGCTGTTCCAACTTCCAGAATTGGGGTGCTCAAAACCCAAAAAAATACGTACGTACGAAAAACCCAAAAAAAGCTCGATCGAGATCGAGAAACTGGAGAAGAGCGTGGAGACGCTGAAGAACCATCAGCGCACGCGTCGCCAGAAAACGGCGGAGCTGGAGAACGAGCTCCGGACGATGTCGACGGCGAAGGACGCTGCCGAGGAGACGGCCGCGCAGTCGGAGCGCCGACTGGACCGAGCCTTGCACAGGGGCGACTGGTACTACAAGCGAGTCCAGTACCTGGAGCTGAGAAAGGCGCAGATGGAGGAGCGGCTGTCGAAGGGTCATATCCCGAGGGAGACGGCCGACACGATTCGACTCCAGAGGGAGATCAAGGAGGCAGAGTCATTCGTCCGGCAGGACGATCACGACTCGTCGGACGTGGAGTACGCGGGACCGGAGCAGACGTCGGACGGAGAGGAGGCCGGAGAGGTCCTGGAGGGGACTCTCCAAGACAGCCAGCTGTTGGGCCCCGGATCGGAGCCTGACGAGGAGGCGCTGAGGGGCATCACCGAGGAGCAGGCCGACAAACTGCTGACGGAAGGCATGAGTCCCGCCAGGGGCGAAGACCCCCTGAGGCTGGAGGACTCTAGCGACGAGGACGATGACGATGATGAGGACCAGAGCAAGTACCGGATGGAGACGAGCGAAGGGGTGGAGGAACCTCCCGATGGCGACGAGCCGCCCGAGGAGGAAGACGAGCAGGACCGCCGAGGCGAGAGAGACAATGAGGAGCTGATGGAGGAAGATGGAGAGGGCGGTGAGACGACGACCATGGGTTGTCTGACTCGCGCGCAAGCGAAGCAGGCCCGGGAGGCCCTCTCCATACCACGCGGCGTTTGCGGTCACGGAGGACGAGTTCGGCTGCTACCCGCACGAGGAGATGAATATCGAGACGGGCGACGCGAAGCCCATTCGAGAACCGTTGAGACGGTCGCGTTTGT
>JASAMY010001880.1:0-129740 GCA_030248085.1 Paralinhomoeus sp. GSCO2_6 | reverse complement strand
TCCCCAAAACGTGCTGCTGGCTGCAGTTGCTTGCAGCATGCGCATACCCATAGGCATCGTATTCATGGCGAACACAATTCCAGCTCTGGACGTTACCTCCGCATGACACTCTTCGGCCGGGATAATATCTAATCATACGGTATGCAAAAATCTGCTGTGCCCATTGTATGCAAACAAAAATTTGCAGTAGGCACAACATTTCTACAACATGTCTACAAACCGCCGCACACATTAAAATAAGAGACGAGACAAAACGGTAAAACCCCAAGAAATGGAAAAGAATGACCGAAGCCACCTTGCCACCCCCACCCCACAGTTGTTACACTGTATGTGCTATTGGCATCAGTCAGCAGGGCCGCTGCACTTTCAACGCGCCCACTCCCTTGTCTGTGCGACGAAGGACGGACTTTGTTGCTTTTCATGAGAAAGGCAGCAGCCACGATGTTGACGGCCAGAGTGAGGGCGGTGAGAACGCTGACTGGGCCGGCGTCCAAATAGAAGGCCAGCTGTTCGCCACAGGCAGTCTGTTCCCACATCCACAGGAACTCGGCGGGTTCGTAGTAAAAAGAGCAGCCAATGGGCAGTGCGCACACGTAGCAGGCGGTCGACACAAGCCAGATGGCAGCAAAATATGTTTCATAAAGGCTCTCGCACAGTACGAGTACCTTCCCAGAAAAAAAATGCTTAGAAATTTTCTCGCCTCATGATACGTTCCGATTTCTCAGGCCACTCCCCCCCCCCCTGGCCACTGGGCCAGACCCGGTTACATGTATGTATTGGCATCACCAATGATCGACTTGGTGTTTCGGTCACTAAAGATGATCTGATACAAGCTTGGGGAAGCCATCGCCACTGCGCGGTTGGCCGCTATCGCAAGCAGACTTAGAAGACTTGCAATCTGAAACAACTTGAACTTCGTATACTAAGAACAAGTCTGAGTAGCGAATACCTATAGATTTTTCATCAGCTACATACCATTATTTTCGACCACACCGATTTATGTTAAAACTGAGTGTTAAAAGGATTTGTGTTGGTATTGCAGTGTTATAGACGCACTCGTTTTGTGCACGTATACAAAATGCCAATTGAAATATACGCGTAAATACAAGCATGCACATTAAAATTTAAAAAGTGCAACGCAACACTGCCATTGTGTATAAGGCGATGGTGCCGACGCGACGACCGGTCGTACTTCGAGCAATGGTGTCGAATTGGCTTAAACCAGTAGACTGTTCGCTGTCGATACACGGGTAGGTATGTATATGTACCTACGGACCGAACTGCTGAACGTTACAGTATGTAGGCGTGTGTGCGCCGACAAAGCTCCCCACACATAGACCTTTCCAGATCTCGCCATCTGTCCCCCCCCCTCCCCTACCGCATTGGCCTGCCTCTACCCTTCCGCCTGACCCCTGTCCTCCCTTTCGCCGACCAGGACAGAGGGCATCCCCTCTCTTTCCCTCCCTTGGATCCGCTAACCGCCCCATCCACCTCTTTGGACACAGTGAAAGACGCGCTAGCGATCGTGATTCTCGTGCAGAGTGAGTCCGCACTGACCCAAAGGTCAGCGGTGCGGACCAGAAGAGAATGAGCGCCGAGGTGACGCAGTCTGCGACTGCCATGGAGGAGGTGAGCGTCGCGAACGGCGTCGTCCGCGTCGCTTTCACTCGACTCACCATCCATCCGGCCCTTCCGTTCACCAACTGCCGGGGGGGGGGGGCGAGTGGATTGTAACGGTTATAAAACAGTTGAGCACACACTACTCCGTCATGAATCCTCTAGCAATCTTAACAAGAGCGCAATCCATCCGTCCCAGGTTGAAGCCACCGGTGAGCACGGACAACGTTCCATAGAGAACGATCTCATCGATTGACCTTTCGCTGCGCGACGAGACAACGCCACCAGCTGTCAAGGTAGAGTTGTGGGTCTGCGGCATCTTTTCTTCTACCTCTTCGGAAGAGCTGCTACTGTCTGTGTCTTGATGAATTGAAATAAAAATTTTAGACAGCTCCAGGGAATAACGAACTGATGCAAAGTCGCCGGTGCAGCCGAATTAGCAGAAACGTGCCGAACCGAAAGGTCTGGTCGAGCCTACGTACAGGCAGCTGGCGAGCATTTGCTGAACACGCAATGGCAGCTCGTGGACAAAGCAAATCGGCTGACACGAGAGCGGCTTGTGCCGAAATTAGACCTTCAGTCGAGATGAGAGCTGAGCCCCGCTGACAGCAAAATGAGCCAATGGCTTCCCGGGCTGAACAATAGGCGCATTTTGGAGTGCAGCGTGCGCAGTTATGATGTGATTCAGATCTGCAAATCGAGGGCCGTCAGAATGTGGCGTGCCGTGCAGGTATATTTCAATTAGCGAGTGTCTCCGTGCAACACGCTACAGGCGTCACGACCAGGGTGACCAGATTCCGTCGATATTTTTTGCGACTTCATAGGGGGAAGAGAGTATTTTGCCGCATCGAATAAGAATAAGAATCGAATAAGAATAAGAATACATACATCGATTAAGAAATTTTTGGATAAGCGTTCACTTTCTACAACCCAGACGAGCACGCGAACGACTTCCACAAAGCTCCATGCATTCTCAGCTCCTGCCTCTCGAAAGGCACCCAGGCCAGCTTCGCGGAAGTGGAGGAAGACGCCACCTGAAAACGTCCGTAGCGCTGAAAAGCCCATTTGTTTTCTCGTTGCATATCCAAGTCCCCTAGTGGTCTGTTATTCCCCTTGTTTTTGTGGTTGTGCCCATTCGAAAATCCCTGTAGACACGTCAACTCCTTCGATCTTTGTGCCTTCCCCTCCAACCTTTGTGTCCACGTCTTTGCTCTGGCTTTTCTCTGGAGGTGCCCAACCTCCCGACACGTGCTTGCGCGCACGCACGCACGCACGCGCGCGTGAATCAAATCACCATCCCGATGGCTGCCTCTGCAACGACACACAGCTACGCGCTCTCACTATAACACCGACGGGACGGGATGGGAGGGACGCACTCGCGTTTTTTGAGTCAATTTGAGCTACTACACTAAAAAGGCTCACTTTGACGCATTTTGTCTGTAGCCAAACAACGCAATAATAGTATGGCTGGGCAAATTTGTCATCTCTAATGAGTCAATTTGAGCTACTACACTAAACTGGCTACAATTTGAGCATAAAATAAATATTTAATCCGCTTCCCTAGTAATGTGGAAATAACCCACCATTTTGTCAATTACAACCTAAATCTTAAAGGCTGGTTGCCTCTGAAGAGCCTCGCCAGTCTGAGCGTCAGGCATAGAGGCGAAACGCTCATTTATTAACTGAAAATAAATACTCCCAGTATCCTAATGTTAGGTAGGAGTACATATTATTATTTACATAGCTACCATATTCATTCTAATATCTCGATGTGGGTACGTCGGATCACTTCGGCTAAAACACAAAAGTTGACCGCCTGCACGTGTAGTTAAATTTTGATATATATACGATCATTTTACGGTGTAGATCATTTTGATTCTTTACATCGCTATGCTCCGACGAACCAATTTGGCACTGCAGATGTGCACGCACGCACGCACACCTTCAACTGGGCCGCTTCACAAACAACTCGATGTGGGTAGGTCGGATCATTTCGGTTAAAACACGAAAGTTGACCGCCTAGTCATAGCGATCATTTTCATACTTTACATCACTATGCTAAAACGCAGCAATATAGCACAACTGCAATCGCACGTACGCACGCACGCACGCACATAATTTACCGCCTATGGCGCAGCACTATAGCAAAACTGCACGTACACGCACGCACACACGCTCACACGCTTCGATCACGCCATCGTACGCGCATGTTCGTCAGACCGGTTGCAAGTAACGCGCGGCACAATTCTTTGTCCCGGTGTACACTGTATCAGAGCGGATTTTGGATTTTTTGATCGCTAATAACTTTTGATTATCTGAACCGATTTTGGCGCGTTTCTATACGATGTGTGTCTCCTACTACGATTGAGGGATTCCACCGGACACGCTACATTTGCTTTTTTTTGGTACGCTGGGGCATGTGTGCGTTCTGGTCTGCTGCTGTATGTCTGTATGTGCGTTCGTGCGAGCGTGCGTGCGTGCGCGTGTGCGTGCGTGCGTGCGTGGTTGTTGGTTGTTGATGGATGACGTGGATGGCGTGGATGACGTGGTTGTTGATGATGCACAGTTGGTGATGTCGATGTGTGGTCGAGAGGCACATATACATACTACAATCCTGCTCCATTACCTTCTGGTATTCCACCCAATGATGAACTGTTCGTATAACATTTGTGTAGTGCCCTAATGCTTGCATGAGTGCTGCGTGCGTGCGTGCGTGCGTGCGTGCATGCATGCGTGCGTGCGTGCGTGCGTGTGTCCGTGCACGCGTACGTGCGTGCGTGTGTGCATGTGTGCGTGCGTACGCAAGTGCGTGCGTGCATGCGTACGTGCGTGAGCATGGGATTCCATGGGCCATGTGCTAATTTCAATGTATGTAAATGTCAGTCAGTTCCAGTTGCCGCAATTTTCGCTGCACATTTCCTTCCATTGCAAGCGAACACAAAAATCGCCGAATATGTGACTTGTTGCTGTGCTTGGTTCGGATTTTATACATGGTTTGTTCAAAGTGGAGTTGATCAGCTGCAATGCGGAAGTGGCTAGAAATCAGTGGGGGTATATGCCTTAATACCACTTCTTTTCAAACTAGAGTGTCACATATTCTCCTTTTTTTGCAGGCCCCTGCAAAATTTTCCTTAATAGAGTATTTGACCGAAATTCGACTTCCCCCCCCCCCCCGAAATCAAGTTCTGGCTACGCCACTGGAAGACAGAGCATTGTGGCGCGGGCTTAAGAGCGAGGTTCATTGGTCGGCCATTTTTGTTGACTTGACAAATGTAGTAAGAATGTCAAATTAGTTGCCACTTAGCATGGTCCGACCCTTGCTAAGCAAACTCGTACTAACTGCTAGTTGAACTAATCGCTTACTGCGACTTTTGGGATAGTTAAGTTAGACTAAGTCGTTAGTACGCGTTTAGTAAGACTTTGGAAACGGCTCCTTGTGTCCGAGCGACTGCTGCTCGTGCGCGTGCAGTGGGACTGCCGGTTCGCTGGCGATTCACAGCGCCTCACCTAACCAGTACCTAACCACTACACTCCTATATCTGACTGCACGCAGCAACCTCAGTCGGGCTTCGGTGCTTCCATCGAACCCGACGTGAAGAAGCGGTTGACTAGTCTGCTCATAGCTCAGTGGTAGTATGCCAGGTGCGTCGGAACAACTTCCAATCTTGTCGGAACAACTTCCCGTGTCGGAACAACTTCCACTAACACCCTTTCGAGCCTGCTTTCAACGTTTTTGCTCATAAAAGGAACATGGCATAACGTACCCCTTACGCGCTATTGGAAGGGCACTATTCAACCTTTCTTTATCCAGGCCCCTGTTGCAGGGGTTCTATTCGACGATTTACGGTAATTAGTTAATATGCAATTGTACATATTAAGTAGTGTAGAATATTACGTATACAGTTTGTCAGTAGCCACACAACAAAATTATGGCAGTGTGATGACCGATACAAAATGAACCGCACACACGAGCCTGTACTGACAAGCCTGACATGCGCATGTATGTACCATACCGTTTATCCATCGATTTGGCTCCTGCTCCTACTACGTGACCCGCCAACGTCAGCTCGTTCGTACTGCTTGCTTTCTTTTTTTTTGCACTTTGTTCCGCTTGCCGTCGATTGCACTGAGCGCTGGAAGAGGCGCTGACCGCGAGCGGACGAGAACAGGAGAGAGAGGTCAAGGGTTCGCCTTTTTCAATAGGCGTTCCCTTTAGCCGCCAGCTGCGGACGGTGGCCGGCCGACGCACGCACGCACGCACGCCGCTGCCGACCTTGAATAGTCGCAATGGCGACGTCGTCGCGGCGAAATTTCCAGCAGCAGCGGCGCCGCCGTCAGCCGCCGCCGCGAAAGAGCCGACAACGAGGGCGATGCGCACCGAAGTGGAGCAGTGCGCGCCCCGCGCGCCACCGACAGCAGAGGTCGGCGTGCGCGCGCCGGCCGTCCGGCCGACAGAATTCGACTGAGACCGACCGCCGCCGACCTCCAAGTCTCCAACGACCGCCAGCGCGCGCGCGGGCGCATCATCTAATGTTCGCGTCATTCGGAGAGGAGCGTCTGGCGTCCAGTAGACGTGGCGGCCTTGAGTGCGCGCTTCACGTCACCACGGCGTCCGTTCGCTGCCGCGGCGCGCTTTCTCTGGTTCCTCTGACGTCCCAGTCGCTGCAGCGGCCACGGTCGTCGCGGCGCCTGCCCCGCCGCCACGAAAGTGCGTGACATGCCCTCCTCTCCATTGTTGTGCGTGCGTGCGTGCATGCTCACGTGTTATGCCACGCTCTGAAATTGATACCAACCGGTAATCAAACGGGCGGTTGGCGGCCAGCAGCGTCGACTGTTTATTCCTTCGACCTTGGAGCCGAAACACAATACGCAGCTGCTGCCTTGCTCCGGTCCTCTGAGGAGCGTGCGCTTGCGTTCAATGAAATCGCCCCCGAGCCGCGGCCGACAGTTTGTTTTTGTTTGGCAGAGCAGAGCCACATCAGCGCCTATTGCGACTAGGAAGCTCTCAGTGGCCTTCGTTCCACTGACGTTATGCGCAGTCCATGGCGTATGTAGGAGCGCGCATGGTTTGATGCGCCTCTGTTTTCTCCGTCTCTTTTCTCTGTTTTGCTTCTCCATCGTTTCCATACAGCATCAATTTCGGCGCCGCTCCCTCAGTGCTACCGCAGCAACATGAGAATATACAAATGTTTAAGCGTGCGTGAGTGCGTGCGTGCGTGTGTGCAGTCTAGTACAACTACCATCACTTGATTCTTCACAATTCTAAGAGATAACGAAGCGACAGAACTGGATTACAAAACTAATTCACTTCATGGGGTAATAGTAAAGTACAGGAGGCAAGTGGGGCACTATGCAGATTCAGAAGACAGTTGAATGTTATTACTCCAAGTACTGGCGTGTTTGTGCAAATTTTTATGCACCGCTGCAACTATCTGTTAATTAATGACTTCCCCGGAACTTCGTGCTTGGCTATGCGCGATTTCTCTGTTTAGTTTTTAGTTCACGCAACGAAGAAGGAGCATTGGCGCTCAAAGCTTTTTGCGAAAGGTAGATAAAATTGGTAAGCTTCAATTCACATGCTCTGCATTCCATCAAGCTTAGTTTCGGCACCACACATTTCCTATCCAAATTTGAAACCACCAGCTGTTGCGTGTCGCAGGGTCGAACTAGCAGTCTTGCAGGGAGCATTGTCCGCTGCGGCAGAACCGGGGGAGAGTCCCGCCTGTCGACCCATTGTAGATCCAGGTCATCCATTCTTCATCCCGCCCATGACGAAGGGGGGGAGACAGAGAGACAGGGACTGGGGGACGAGGGAGGAGGAGTGAGCCGCAGCGGCAGGCCGACTCAGCGGCGGCGCGAGGTTAGCCACCCCTGGCCGCACCGGCTGATTTTAAACCGCCGCCGCCGTGCCAGCCAGTGCTGCCGCCACGGTCGCGCCACCCCTTCCCCCTCCCGCCCGCGTAAGTGCTCTGCCAATGGCCACACAGTTGCTCGCGGTTGTAGGGAGAGGGACGATGTTGGGCTGGGAGGGACGTCTGGAGAGGGAGAGGGGGGGGGGTGGGGGTTGCGCTGGCGAACTGAACAGGGGACGCGAGAAGGGAGGGGGAGCAAGCAGAAAGGACGGTGGTCATTACGCGACGAGGGGCGGGGAGAGGCGACGGCCGCAGCTGGCCGCGACGGCAGCCAATGAGCGCGCGTCGACCAGACATGGGCTCTGTTGCATTTCGCCCTAGAGTCGGCGGCGGCCATCCATCCAGACGGACGGCGCGATCCAATTCGGAGACCGACTCGAGTCGTCGTCATCCCCCCGCACTTGGAAGTCGCGCCCAAGTCGGTCGGTCGCCAGCCGCCGTGTTGACCTAGCCAGCCAGCTAGTGGACTAGAGGCCCTTTCTCAGTTGACGGTCGTCGTCCATCTCTCTAATTTGCGAAAAAGAAGTTGCGTTTTCCCACCACCACGCCTGTCTGAGGCGGTCAACGCTGACTAGACAGTTTCACTCGACGACGACGACGCCGCCGCGACTGGCACGGACTTTTATCACGGCGCCCTGCCTGTTTGCACAAGTGGTCGTGTCGACGCGTGGCGCCCGGCGTTCGCACCGCTCACTGACTCCGAATCGACTTTGACGGCGGCCCCCTGACGACGCCGACCGATCAGCTTCTTCTCGGATTTCTCAGGTTGCGCGCCTCTACTCACGACGGAGCCGCTCAAGAAAAAAGGTGCGCTGTAAATCTTCCCGCCGATGCCTATGCTTTCTCCGACGCTGGGTAGCAGCCAGCTGGCGCGCGTATTAGCTGTACAATGTACGTTCCCAGACGGTGGTGACGCTGGCGTACAATGTACATATACGTGCCACGCTGCGTTAGAACGGGAGATGCCTGGCGTGAGAGGAATCATTTTCAACGACGCGATTGTCCCAGATTGGCGGCCGTATGGCAGAGCGTTGCGTGCGTCGCCGCGGCGCGGTCAGGGCCCTTCTCGTGTCAGGCGGGGCCGTCCGAGGCGGCGGCTCGAAAAACCGTCCTCTTCGTCACACTTTTGCCGCCTAGAGGCCGCGCCGCGCTCCATTCGAATACGCAAAGACAGGTGTTTCCATAAGCGGGGGTGAGGACGGGCGCGTCGTAGTCGGCCTGCAGCCGTCTCAAAAATAAGTGGACCGCTGGACGAGGGAGGGACGAAGGGGGTGGCGGGGAGGCTGGCACGACGACCGGCGGCAAAACACTCTCTTCTTCTTCAATTGTTGACAGACGAATCCGGCGCGACCAGCAACTTTTGACGCACCCGCGCTCAGGAGACTACAGCGAATCTAAGCCACCTTTTTTGAACCATGAATAGAGTGAAACCTGGTGTGGGAAACTAGAACAGTGCGGCTAGCACAATATGCAAATCGTACAGTTTTAACGCGCCTTATACTGCAGTGCGAGTGCGCGTACAGTACGAGCGGTACATCAATCACGGCTCTGCTGAGAATCGGCCATTCCCCCAATCCCAACCGACCCCCTCCACAACTCTCTTGCGCCTCGCAGCTTTGCGGCCCATCAATCGAGCGCGGTGCGTTGTTTGGCAAAGCTGCTCCACAATCAATAGCGAGAAGGGAAAGGCCAGCGTCCACTCGGCGCGGCGGTTCGAACGACGCTCGCCGTCCACGTGCGCGGCTTTGGGCGGTCGAGAGCTGCGTGCGCTGCTGACCACGTCAGCGGTCGATGGACGGGCCGGGCTGGCTGCTCGCTGACCAGCCCACCACGACTCGCCGCTCCGCCTTCCGTCGTGGCCGCCGTCTGTCCCTCCACACGGACGGACGGCGGTGGGGGGGGGGGGGGGCGCCAGCTCCGCGCGTATACACAGCGGCAGCGACGACGGCGAGGCGGCGGCGGCGGCCGGTGCCAGACACAACGCAAAAGGCCGCCAACGGAAAATAGGCGGTTTCAGCGCGCCCGCAGCCGCGCCACTGCGTTCCCCCCTCGCTCGCTCCTCGCTGTCACGCCCGTATACCTGAACGAGGAGGACTCGAAAAACCCCCTGATGAGAAATGACTTTATCATTATTACTGGCTGTGACGTCGTTTACTGCTGCTAATTGGCGCGACGCCTGCTGAGTCCGATGGCTTTCGAGAAAACTTCTAACGAGAGCAGCAGAAGCGGCAGCTTTGGTACTAAAAATGGCGTCACCACGCCTCCACCTCCCCATCACCCATTCTCTCTCTCTCTCTCTCTCTCTCTCTCTCTCTCTCTCTCTCTCTCTCTCTCTCTCTCTCTCTCTCTCTCTCTCTCTCTCTCTCTCTCTCTCTCTCTCTCTCTCTCTCCACTATTAAATTACAGCTTTAATTCTCCGCTCATTTCCTCCACCCGTTTGCTGCAGTTCGCAATCACTCAATCACTGTGCTGGCGCATTCAAGTGTCCGTGTGCCGCTTCAGACGGTGGTCCCCACTTCGGTGCTCTGCTTACCGGCGACATCAGTATCCTCGACTACCTGGGCAGTCCGAGCGAGTGAGTCGTCGTGCCCGTCCGTCTTCGTTCAACATTTGGTCGACACAACACGAGGCACTCGCTTGCAGGTCTCCGGGTCTGGGCAACTTGTCCGAGAGTCAGTCGCTGCTACTGCAGTCGGCCGCGAGCAGCAGCGATCCCACGCCCTGCACGACACCACGCTGCTCGCCCACCGTTCAATCCGCCTCCTCCTCCTCCTGCCGGACTCGCTCTCCTCCGCCTGCGCCCCCCAACACCGCCAACCCGCTGCTCAGCGCTCACCGCAGTCCCTCCTCCACCTCTACCTCTCCCTCCAAAGGCGTCCTCTCCTCCACGGCGCCGGCGAGCACCGACCAGAGCCACTCCTCGTCCTCGTCCTCGCCTCTCGACGACACGAGCAACAATAACAGGAGCGGCACCACTAGCAGCAGCAGCAGCAGAGGCGACGGCAAGAAGGCGAAAATGTACAGCCAGATGCCGCAGACTAGGTATGTAGTTTCGAGCTTGTTCAAGGAAAGGCAATAAAAAAAACGTGAAAAATCCATTGGCCCAATTCAGCAGGCGACTGCCGGATAGTCCTCCAGAAACGGACTCAGCCGGCAACTCGGCAGGCAGTCCGTCGTCGAGCAACTCGGCAGGCGCTCCATACTCGCCCGATTCGCGCAACGCCAATGGTCACGCCACTACGTACCCAGGTAGGTACCTCAATTCAAGGTACAGTATGTACCTCAGTTGAAATATTCTACCGTACGGTTTTCAGGGCCGCAGCAGCACCTCATGCACGCCCAACTGAACCATCAGCCTCCGACTCACTCGGTGATTCATCCGACGATTAACGGACAGGCCCACTCCACGGTGCCTCACGGCGTTCTCCTGGGCGTGCAGAACATGCCCGATTTGGGTGCCTCTCTCAACCCCTCCGACTTTGCGGCCAACGGACTGGGCAGCAGCCATACTGGACCGCGCGCCGTCGTGCACCACCCCGCTGCGGCGTCGGCGGCCGCGCACAACAACCTGCTGACCAGTCCCCATGGCGCGGCGGACTACGGCCATCCGCAGGCCATGGTCTACGCGCGGTCCATGGGCCAGCTGCCCCAGATCTCACCCTCCGGTGCGTGCATGCTTGCATTGTCGGCATTGCGCGGCGCGTCAAAACCATCGTGTGCGCCCGGTGCAGTTGGCACGGCTTCGAGCAGCGACGAGGGCAGCAGCAGCGGTGGCGGCCAGTCGTCAGCCTTCCTGCTGCGCTCGCCGCTGCCGCAGCCGCCGGCGGCGCACGGCTCGCTCCAGCACGCGATGCACCACCGCAACTCCGTCGACGGCTCTATGTACGGCAGCGACATGAGTCTCGCGCCCAGAGCGAAACGGCTCCGCTCCGACAACGGACAGTACGCGGTCAAGCCCGAGCCGAGTGAGTGCGCGCGCCGATATGTACGCCTAGCTCGAACTGGATCAAAATTCGAGTCATGCTGCCAACAGATATGGGCTTGGCGTCGCCGAACAGCGACGAGATGCTCTACGACATGGACGGCTACCACCAGCAGTCGATTCGCTTTACCGAGTTCCAGAAGGAAACCTGGCACCAGCTCTACGACATCCGCATGATGTTGATGTGAGTGCAAACAGTTTACAATACAAAACGGTACAACTGGGCTCGTGCATGCGTTCAGGCCGGTGCCGGTATTCGCTGTCGTTGCCGACAAGGGCTTCAACTACTCCCAATTCGACGGCACATTCGTTAATCAGAAGAAGAACCACTTCCAGGTTCTTGAACTCCTTGAATTCGCATTTGAGTGTACACGACAGCGCAAGTGCCTTCAGGTCTCGGCGCACATTGACTGTCACCACGACCACGAGCCGATGTTCGTCAAAGTGGGAGACAAGTTCGAGAAGATCGACCACTTTCAACTGGACTTCTGGGGCTCCAAGTCCGAGATGCCCTCCAGCAGGGTGCACATCAAGCAGAGCACCACCGACCGCAAGCCCCAGCCCTACAATCCGGCCGTGTAAGTGGAGCACGTACAAAATTAATTACATGGTAATTAATACAAAATGTAAAGCGTTTCAGCCTGCCGTGCTTGCCAGCGCGCAAATCGACGAAGGTCACCGTGGCCAGGCTGCATTTCTCCGAGACGACGCTGAACAACCAGCGGAAGAACGGCAGACCGAACCCGGACCAGAAATTCCTGAATCTCGCCGTGTGTCTCGCCGCCGTCGGTGCATCGACTGGAGAGGCGTACCCAATTATCTCGCACGCGTCCGAGAAGGTCATCGTCAGGGTACGTCGATTTTGGGCGTTTGTGCGCTGCGTCTGAAGTCTCCCTTGCAAACCGGTCGACTTTCGTCTCCAGGCGAGCAATCCCGGCCAGTTCGACACGGGCGACTCGGACGTGCACTGGCAGAAGGGTCCCCGTCCCAACACGATTTTCCACCCGGGCACCGTGTGCGTGGGCACGGACCAGCCGCTGCCCATAGCCGAGAACGCGCCGCTGCACGTGAACGGCTCGATCGCGGTCATGGGCACCGTCGTCCACCCCTCGGACCGGCGCGTCAAGCAGGACATACAGGAGCTGGACACCGCCGAGGCGCTCGCCAGACTGCAGCAGATCCGCATCGTCCACTACGAGATCAAGCCCGAACTCGCCGACCAGTGGGGCCTCACCGAGGAAGAGCGCAACAAGTGGGCTGCACTGCAACGAGTGAGCGAATTGCGATTGCGATTTCTCACCGACAAGCCTTTCAGAGTGGGTGTGATCGCCCAAGAGCTGGAAGAGGTTCTCCCGGACGCCGTGTTCGACAATGGCGAATATCTGCACGTCGACGATGTTGGTTTCCAGTTGACGATGACACTCCATATGTCGAGCAGAACAATGAGAACATAGTGACGCGTCTTTTCAGACGCGCTTGTTCTACGAGAGCGCCGCCGCGGTCAAGGAGCTGTCCAATCTCACGGGCAACATGCAATCGAAGATTAACGAAATCGAGCGGATCTCGAAGAAAGTCAACTATTTGGCCAGGATGAAGTATCTCAAGTCCAACTACAGTCTCGGTAAAGTCTTAAGATTGCGCAGCAATGCAACAACGCGCCTGAGAATCGGCGCGCTTTAGCCGGAACGAGCGAGCTGAGCTCAGGGATCTGCGGCAGTAGCGTGATATCCGCCAGTGTCACGAGTCTGCACTCGTCGCCTGCCGACCCCACGCGCGCGCCCGTTCGCAAGCAGCCGACCAAAGGCATTCTCGCCAACAAGGAAGGCCCCAAGTACAGCTCAGCCACCGATTTCAACCACTACAAGTCAGTCGGAGAAATACATGTGGTCATTTGTCTGGTTCACCGACGTTGAGCATGACGGTTTCCAGACACTGCCACGCGTGCCGTTACGATAGGGGTCTCTGCAGCAACAGGGTGATCCAGACCACCATTGTCGTTCTCGTGGCCGTCATGGCCTTCTGGTACGTGCAATTTTTATTTTCAAATTTTTCAAAACGAATGTGGCAAATGTACAGTGTACATTGTACACTAAGTTTTTGCTTCGTTCAGCCTCTTGTCAATGGCGACGCTTTACATTCTGGATTGGCGCAATCGCAACGAGCAGCACCACCGTTTCCAGCAGGTTCTGCTCGACACGAACAGTCAGGGCCCGTTCATTCGGACGGACAACGCGACGGCCCGACCGCCGCCGCCGCCGCCGATCAAGAATCGACTCACGATCTCGTGGACCCCGCCCGTCTGGCCGCTCGGCACAACGCCGCCACTACTGGGCGTCTGTCTCGGTCCCACCTGCGCCGATCAGTGCTGCAGGGACGCCTACGTCAACGGACAGGGCAGCGTCGGCGGCGACGCGCAGGCAAACGACCAAGATCCTCCCCCTGGGGTCGTGGTGCCCCAAGACAACGGGCCCTCTGCCGCGACCCGAAGTACGCGCGCACGCGATTGACCGACTGTCCTCTGACTCTCGGACAAGTCGAACCGGATGTTCAGTGTTGCAAGACGGCGACTCTCTAAGGCGACAATCAGCACCGTCCGGTGCGACAGGGCTCGTTCAGGCCGAGCTGCGGCACGCGGGCCGACGCGCTCGCAGGAAAGGTAAGACAAAATTGGTAATTCTGTTTTTTTTTGGCGAGTCGCCAACTCGGCTCCGTTCAGCACCGACAAAAGCGAGTCTGGCCGACACGAAGAGCGAGAAAGTTGCGGCGCCGACGACGTCGTCGACGACGACGACGCAGAGGGCGGAGAGAAGGCGGTGGTGGGACGAGGCGGCGAGGACGGACGCGCTCGACGCGCTCTCCATCGACGTCCCCTTCTACAACTTGACCATCGACGGCCGCTTCTGCGCCGACGGCTCCTGCGCCAACGGCAAATACGAGCTCTTCCTGCCCGTCTCGCCGCACATGCCCACCTTCAACGTCGACGTCCGCTTTCGGTACGACATTTTACGGTTTCCTATTAAATTTGCATATCCATCAGTCCGGTGGTCGTCTTTTTCAGTTCGGGCTCGTCACGCCGCGTGGAGTCGTGTGCGACGCTCGACGAGTACGGCAACATGTGCACGAGCGGCAAGAGCGACGCCGGCCTCGAGACGGCCGCAAAAGAAACGACAAAGAAACAGAGACAGAAACCGAAACTTCGACACCACGTCGTCGTTCGCTACGATGCCACCGATGCGGGGGTACGATCGATCGAGTACAACCAGTGCAAGAACACGAGTTGAAGTTGATCGTTCTCTAGGAAGTCGGCAAAACTTTCTCGCTGCCCGTCGGCTCGTATCTGCGCAGCTCGCACACTTTCCGTGTCGGCTACATGTCCAACGTGAGCTTTTTTTTGTTAGCGCTACCGTATTCGGAAATTCAAATTTGCATATTCCTGCTTCCGTTTTTTCAGCCGTGCGAGTGCGACGTCAGCGAGGTGGGCAAGTCCTTCGACGAGTACACGTTGACGTTCTATCGGATGTGCTCGAGCTTTGCCGAGTCGCATTCCGCCAGCGCTGCCACCACGACCACAACGCTTCCGCCCAGCGACGTCAACTGAACTGAACTACAAAAAAAAACAGAAATACAAACCGCCTTCCAAGTACGGTAGTTCAACTGTAGCGTGCTCCCCTTCCTCGACACGAGCTGTGATTGACGTGCAAGAGACGCTGGAAGGGAACGACAGGAAGCCGCGGCAGCAGAAGCAGCCCCATCGCGACGTCGATGAGAGTCTCTATCGCCCGCAGTGCTCTCTGTGAATAGCCCTGCGTGCGTGCGCGCCCCGTAAACAATAATATTATTGACGCCCCACTGTTGAATGTTGGCGCGCACTGCCGAAGCTCTACACAGCCAACCCCTCTAACTATACGCAGTGCGCCGTCGGTCGTGTGTACACTGAACAGCAGCAGCACCAGAAAGCCGTGCAATCTGTGTACAGCGCGTCGTGTGCGTCTTGTTTTGTCCGTCCGTCAGTATGGGTAGCGCGCGATGCTGCGTGTCCGCCGTCCTCCTGCTGCTCTTTCCCGTCTCGTGTTGTGCCGCCGTCGATGTCGCCTGCTGGCTTTCTCAATTCCCACCCCGATTTCTTTCTCTCTTTCTTCCGTCCGGCGACGGCGAGTGACCGCACCGCTCCGATATTCGGTCGTTGACGTTGACCCCAGTCTGGCTGTTGTTCCCCCGCGTTTGAACGCGCGCGCACACCGATACACGGTCAGGTCCGGAGTTGGTTCGTCTCTACGTGTCGCGCGTCCTACGAGGTTTTGCCGTGCGTGTGCGTTGCGAACTGTGTCTGCGTGCACCGCCCCTCTTTCTCTGTCTCCATCGCGACAGCCGACTGTCCTCAAGCACTGCACAGGGCGCACAAATGCAGACGAACACACAGACACACGGACCCAGAGACAAGGGGGTCAATAGAGAATCATCGAATCAGCGCAAACGGATGTCATGCGAGATGCTCTGCTCAAGGGTCGACGATCGCTAGCTAGCTAGGCTTCAGGCAGCATGCGCTTGGTTAGATCGAACGTAACGTACAACATGGACACTAATGAATGACAGACTGTGGTGACAACACCGAAGAGTACGAGTAGTGGATGATGATCAGACGCCATAGAGTTTCATCTGCTCGACTAGGTCGTCCTCGGACTGGGGCCCGAACTTGGTCTGCTGCTCCTTCATGAGACTGAAGATCGCCTCCAGCTGCTCCTTGCGCGCCCTCAACCGAGAAGAACCAACTGCTTGCACTACGACGCTACACCAAACTCGTGTTCATTTGCAATTTTCAGTTGGAAGTCTCTAAAATTCGAAAAAATTCGCTAGATTCATTCAGTCTTGTTGATTTTGGGTCTTTGGAATATTTCTCGTTTTTTTTCGCATTTACTTTTTAATCGGGTTGCGGCCGCCATGCCATGACAAGCGCATGAAGGTGCATAAGTGACTCACAGGGCCTCCTGCTTGCGTTCCTCTGCGCTCATGGCCGCCTCGGCCTCGCGGTCGATGTCGTCTAGCCGTCGCCGCTGCGCCTTCGCCTCCGCCGCTAGCTGCTCGTCGTCTCCTGCTGCTGCTGCCGTCGACGACGCCGCTTCTTCCCCAATCTCTTCAACCCTCGCACCCTGGCGACAACGCAACAGCACTGCGCGAGCAGAAACCCAGAAAAAGCCGAAAAAAAACAGAATTATTACGGAGGCGAGCGGATTGCCCATGCCCATGACGCTGCACTGCCGACTGGCGCCGTCGACGCGCTTGGCGCTCTTGTCGAATTTGACTGAACCGACGAATCGATAGAGGACGGCTTTATGCTTCTCTGGCATACAGTCGGACCAATGGAGTTGAACCTTTCGGCCTGCACTTGTCTTCTTCGCCTTCTAGGAGCGGCGGCTCATCTTCTTCACTGCCGCTGTCGCCGCTACTCGACTGCGTGTTCTCGGCTTCTACCTGCACCGTCAACGCTGACAAAATTCATCGTTACTCACTTTCCAAACTCGCCAAACACTCAACACGTAATACGGGAGCTGCCCAAATGGGGGGGGGCAGGTGAGCCTTTTCTAGACGAATTTTCACGCAAACTGCACTTTCACATCCCACAAGTTAGTACGACACAACCGTGATTTTGCGCAAAACGACCAGAAATAGAGCGCCCTACTGGACATTTTCCCGTTTCCTCATCACTGCAGCGCACCTCTTTCTCGCCAGTCGGCTGTTGTCGTCTCCAGGCGGGCCGCACTCTCGTGCCGAACGAACCGGCGCCGGTCAGTTTCTGTACGTCCCTCTGCGCCTGGCGGTAGAACTGCCAGAGGACGACGACGAGAATGGAGCCCGCGGTGGTGACGACCGCGATCAGCGTCCAGAGCACCTCTCGCGACAGGTAGTACTCGAAGCTCGACCGCTGGCGCGCCATTTCCGAGCTACACAACACAGCGCACGCGTCTTGCTGCTTCTACTTACTTACGACGACGCGACCGACGCCTCGATCACGCGTCGACAGGTGCCGTCGCCGCCGACAATTAGGCGCTAATGAAGACGCCAAGAATCAATAGCCGCGAGACACAAGCCGACAGCGATAAGCCACGCACGTGTGTGTGTGTGTGTGCGTGTATAACAAGCGGCTGGCACGAAACACGGAGGCGCGAGCAGACATGTTTACTGGCGTGCACACCGACTCCACCATTGAGGCGACGACTAAGCGCGGAACCGAACAACGTGTCACCGCCAGCTTCGACTATGCCCCAACGCGGACGAAGTGCCCCCCACCCGGTGTGGATTTCCAAACCCAATGCATGATATGATTACAGGAAAAATGCACCATTTTTTTCCAACATCCACCACCCACCACCGCACCCCCCCCCCGCCCTCTCCAGAATCTTTCCAAAGGCATTTCACCATGTCTAAGATGACAACAGTGAGCAAAATTTCAGTGCTTTTCAGTATTATAGAACCATAAAATAGCTAAATTACACTATTTAGAGCCCATTTTTGCCCCCTCGCCACCCCCCGCCCCCAGTTGTTGGCACGAATCAACAGGACACCACGTCGCGCATCGTCTACAACATTCCCGTTTTCCAGAGTTACTCAACAAGCGTCTTTCACTACGCACGCGCGCGCACAAGTAGAGTCTGTTCGTCATACTATATATGGTCAATTCTGCACGATAATGCTTCTCCACTCTCTATCCGTCTCTCCATCTCCTCTTGGGCGGCTCTTCAGCCACCCTCGTAGTACACGATGAGATATTTAAACAGTTCGTAGACCGACCACGCGACCGCCGTCGACGGAATCTGGTAGATGACTCGAGCCTGCGTTCCTACAAGCATCCCGACCCAACTTTGTTCAAGGTATTTAGGTGTCAATCCCAACTCGCAGACATCACTCATTCCGCTTCGGGACTAGAGTCACACTCACAGCCATACCCGTAACCGGGGCAAGTCCAGTGGGGCATTTTTGGCCAAAATAACGTCTAAATACGTACTTTTTGGTCAAAATAGCCTTTGTTTGCTGTTTCGTGGTCACCTAACACGGGAAAGAGCGCAAAGGCACTCACTGTTATGTTGTCATCGTAGACAGGTTTGTTGGAAAACACGCTAGAAAAATTCTGGAAGCTGGAACTAGAAGTTGCGAGTTGGGGGGGGGGCAGACGTGTGTCTTCTCTCGTCACACTCACCAATGAAGAATCCCCTATATCCCCTGCAGTCCCAGACGCTGCGACACGCGTCCCAGACGCCCGCGTAGCTGGCGGGACAATGAGCGGGGGGCGCGACGTTGGCGGCGCGACGCATGTAGCGTCTGTAGACGTAGTTGACGACCACGTTCCTCGGGGGGCGGGCGAGAATTGTGGGCCGCTGTGGGGGCAGGAGGGCGGCGCAGGGCTCGGCTCGCTGCTGCGTGTTCAGCACCGTTTTGACCACGTCGAACGGAGTCGTCACCGCGGCCGCTATCCCGCCAGCCACCCCTGCGAGTGAGTGCGATACACGAGGTGACAGAGAAGAACTGCCACAAACGCAACTTGCAGACATATACGCCACACATGAAACACTTTCGGGATGACTGGCTTTTATCCTTCTGAACCTCACTCTTGTTTCGTTTCTGGCAAAAAGTAAAGTTTAAGCTAAATGAAATTTTCACCCATCTCGGAAACCCCTATATACCATCCCCGTACAATTTGCATGGGCGCCTCACGTCACGACGACGACGCGTTTCAGAAACACGCACGCACGCACGCACGCACAACGAGAGCGCCAGGTGTCAAGAAGACGCGCTCACCTCCTGAGACGGCGTGCGAGAGGGGGCTGTAGACGTGCGAGGGGTTGAGCAGCTGCTGCAGGAACTCGTACACGACGAAGTGCACCGATTGAAATGGAACGTTCAACATCAACTGAAAGCGTCAGGGCTCCGGTCATGGCTTTGGGGTTCCTTCCTACAACTGCATGGGGGGGGGGAAGGGGGTGCTCGCCTGCGTGGTGTAGGAGCGGTAGAAGGCGCAGAGTCCTTCGTTGCGGAACACGCAGCTGGCGCACTCGGCCGACGTCCGATAGGGACTGCGCACCATCTGCATGCGCTGCTTCACCACTAAACCAGAGGCAGAGGATCCCATCCAGCACCAACGTCGAAACGTCGAAGCACGACGACTAGGCTGGGTGAGCAATCAGGTGCCCAAGAAAACTGGAAACGTGAGAGAGAGAAAAAACCGTGGGCCGCCGCAGCGCAGGCATAATTTGCCATTTTACAAGAAAGGTCGACTTCAGGAGGCGCGGGAAACTGAAAGTCGGGGCAAGTCAGCTTCCTCGAATAGAGGGGAGAGGGGAGCCCCTCGGTCACCCCCCGGGGGGGGGGGGGTCGCACACACCTTCCGCAGGGTTCATGACGGCGTCGTGCGCGACCGTGGCCACTAGTCCGCTGAGTCCGTAGGCCAGACTCAGCTGGTGGCCGGTCCTGCCTTGCGTCAGCCACAGCTTCAGTCTGAGTGCGAGAGACGACACCGTTTTCAGAGCTGACAAGCTCCTGTGTGGGGGTCACGCACCTCTCGTAGACGGTAAAGTAGAGCGCGTGCGCGGGCGCGGCGCCGAGCGCGACGGCGCGCACGCCGCGGAAGAGACTGGCGGCGCCCTCGCGCGACGCCATGGCGCCCAGGCCGTGAAAGGGCGTCCTGCAGCCGCCCTCCACCGACGGACGCAGACTCTGACAGCGAGTCTGCAACACACTTGCGCCGGAGAATCGGAGCAGAACACGCATGCACACAAAATGTCGGAGTTTTTTTTTTTAAACGACACTCCTCCACCGCCTAAGTACAGCAGCAGGCACGGTTTTTTTTTAATTTTCAAGCGGGAATTGCACAGGTTCTGAAAGACGGCTGGCGGGGGGGGGGGGGGTAGGGGTCATCCCGAAACCATCAGTGTACCTATCGAAAGGCGACAGTGAGTACGCTCGGCGAACCTTGACGGAGTCGAAAGGGTACATGGCGCAGTGCTCGCCGACGCCCGCGATGGCTCCGGCCAGCAGGTGGACGTGCAGCGAGTGCGTGGGCAGCCGCTCGTAGTCCACCTCCGCCTCCACCACCGTCATCTCCGCCATCT
This sequence comes from Paralinhomoeus sp. GSCO2_6, assembly GCA_030248085.1. Lineage (NCBI taxonomy): Eukaryota > Metazoa > Nematoda > Chromadorea > Monhysterida > Linhomoeidae > Paralinhomoeus > Paralinhomoeus sp. GSCO2_6. The sequence continues at coordinate 109,128 of JASAMY010001880.1, read as the reverse complement.
CTACACACACAATTATCCGATTCTATTCCTATCTATTTCTATTATGAAGCACGCTCACGCAACAGCGGAAACGAGCCATGAACAAAATTCCGTCCAGTGACGGCTGACGGGATCCTAATCGTGTGGTGAAATACTGTAGAAAGTCGTGAAAAATCGGCTTACAAGAATCTATGCAGGCATGCAGCAGGTAAAGTACGCAGGCAAGTTGACTTTCGCGGCTTTTTTCGAGGAATTTCTCTTGAATTATCTCCTTGGAATCGCTAGGCTTGCAGTCCAGCAGCTTCAGGTCTTCCCACTATATTTTTCCACACCAGCCTAAGCCTAAACACAAGCCAAAGCTTAGGCTTAGGCAGGCTTAGGTCTAAGGTAGACTCAGGCTCACGCCTAAGATAGGCCTAGGTTTAGGTTTAGGTTTAGGCGTACCGCCCTAGCGATTCCATTGAAAAAATTCAGGAGAAATTCCTAGAAAAAGGCCGCGAAAATCAGCTTGCCCGCATACTTTACCAGCCAGCATGCCTGCATAGATTCTTGTATGCCAATAAATACTGTAGAAAATCGTGATAAATGCTGAATATAATTTTGATAATTCAGGCCTAGGTCTTGCTTTGGCTTAGGCTTAGACATTGCTTAAACAGGCCTAGCCCCTAGGCTCATATTTATTCTATTGGGATCGAGTTTACCCACTTTTTGGGATCAAGTCAAAACCGAGTTCAGTGTGCCAGTGTGCCAACCTATTTTTTTAGCTTTACGCTCTGCTTAGGCTTAGTCTTCAGTTTAGTCTAACGCTTAAGCTTTGGTTCAGGCTCATCTTGGGCTTAGGCTCAAGTTTCAGCTTAGCTCGATACACTGACACACTAAAACTCATTTTCCCTAAGGTCTTAGCATTGCAGCAAAGCGCAAGAACGCAACTGCTTGCAAATAGAAGATCGCTGGGTTGCGCAACGAGCAAGAGTCACGGAAGGTGAAAGGGTGGGTAGCTACTACCTACGTGGCGTAGGGCAGGATACGAATTAGGGAAACTAGATTCTCTACTATCAACTATATCTATTTAATTTTTTAGTTTATTGCTTGCAGCCTCCCATCCCGCGAAAAATGGATCAAAAAAGAAACACATCTTTTGCCCATGTGAGAGAACGCTTTTTTTACTGTTTTACTTTGTTGGGAAAATGGTTTTTTGGACCTTTTCGGATATTTGTGGCGTTGCGATAGGCTTATTGCCAACAACTATAGGGGGGTGTGGTTGTGGGACGTCATGGGGTTTTGGCGGTGTAGCGTACGCAATGTGAAGATCATAGTCGTATCTCTCAGTGTACGTAGACTGTAGCTATGTGCCTCGGGCGTGCATACGGTTTCTCGCTAGGCCCGCGCTCGCGCGGGGCCCCAAACCGCAGAGCATGGAAAAAAAACCCCAAATGACGTTTCGGACTATTGTCCCGATGAAAAAAAGCAGGAAACGCGTTATGGCGCATTCGATGCCCCGAAGGGATATCCCCACCCGCCGTCCACAAACGAAAAACCATGAGGGTCAATAGTTTACCGCGTACACCCTGATATAGTGATTGATGTCCAATCCACCTATGACATTCTACCTTAGAAGGAGTTCTTAGGATAGTATGCAGTAAGAACAACCATGGTCTGACTCATCTCCCCATCGCCGCATCCGGCACAGGCACCAATCGAAGTGTCTACAACACAACTGTCTGCCTGTCCAGCCACAGCATGCACGAATCTCCCGACTGCTCTGTGCGTGTGCGAAGCGCGTCTCTGCCGCAGTTCATTCCAGCACCAATTCCAGTTCCTATTCATGGTCGCGTCGCGCCACTCAACGCAAAAATGTCGCATACGTTTCGTGAGAATGTGGCGACTGACCGAGTGTCAATCGCTAAGCACGCACGTGCACTTCTGTATGTACTAATCAGGACATAATATGTACGTCGCCTGTCGCCTCCCCATTTGTAGTGTACTGTAATTACGGTTTCTGACCGATAGTGCCATACGGTGCGCAGCGCCCATTCACAATGTGGCTTTGCTTCGGTCCGGTGCTCGCATCAAAAAAGTCAGTGATGAATGATGAAGTCCTATTGAATAAAAACAACCTTTTTTTGTAACATTTGAAATCGAGCTTGTTTAGCGCATTGAAAACCACAGGAGCGAAATGAAAGGAGCCGTCTTTATCAGCCGCCGTCTTAAGTTCTTAAGTAAATCACCCTACAGTATTGTGAATGAATATAATGATATACCCAGAATATTCATGGTTCCTAAAATGCACAAAAACCCTTTCAAATTTCGGTACATAGCTAGCGCCAGACGCACCGTGGTTAGTTCACCGTCTAGATTGCTGCACTTTGTGCTGTCTCACTTGAAAACTCACTTTGCAAATTACTGCCGAAAGGCCAAATCATACTCAGGGAAAAATTTGTACTGGAGCATCAAAAACACATACGAATTTCTAGACTTAGTTAAGAATAGCAGCAGTCGATGCGTTACTTCTGGTAATAGCTTCGACTTCAGTACATTGTTCACAGAATTGCCACACAAGGTTGTGCAAAGCAACATGTACTACCTCTCGCAGCTGTTGTTTCAAAACAATGGCAATAAACGGTATCTGGCCATTGCCAAAAGTTGTCTAGCCAGCGATGTCGTGTACGGTACCAAGTCCTTTTATACTGACACTATGGGCACCGACAGATTTTTCTACTTGGACATCTTCGACATTGATCGCCTAATCGCATTTAACCTAGAAAATGCTTACGTAAGCTTTGGTCGATCCATTTTTAAGCAAATCTATGGAATTGCAATGGGAGGCTCAGCTAGCCCAGATCTGGCCGACCTGACACTCTCTGTGCTTGAATTTCGTTTCATGAGAGCGGTTAAGGACGGCGAAACAATAAGGGATTTGTCTAGTGTGTGCCGTTACATTGATGACATTTATGTTGCCTCGTGCAGCAAGGAACGATTCTTAGATTTATGCAAAGATATCTACCCGACACAACTTCCATTGAATCATGCATCAGGAGATGGCCAAATCTGTACATATTTAGATGTGGAGTTAGTCAGGCAGAATACCATTAAAACCACAATATATGATAAGACTAGAGATTTCAACTTTCCAGTTATCAAGCTCTTTGATGCAGACAGCAACGTTAGCAGCACGCTGATATACAGTGTTTTGTACTCTCAGCTGGTTCGGTTTGGAAGAATCTGTTCCGATAAATCAGCGTTTATTGAAAACTGCAGGATATTACTTGGTGCCTCATTGAAAAACAGACATGCACTTGGCATTTTTAAAAAGGTTTTTCGAAATTATACAAAAAGAAACATTGCCAATATGGGTAGACTAGGTATTTACGCTAGCAATTGGTTCCCTGTATACAAAAGCATTGCAAAATAATTCCGCTAACTAATACAGTACTCATTCGTACTTGAGCGATAAAAACTGTTTGCGCTCATTACTGTGGTATTCACGTCTTTCTGAGCGCAAAACAAATACCTACTCGAAGTTTCGGGATCGAACTGAACAGTATTTAAAAATTGAATGATCGTGGGTTGGCAGTGGTCGATCGATGAATGATCGATCGTGGGATGGCTGTTGAAGATCAGTCGAGCCAAGGCAGCAGCTAATAAACAAGCAAGGATGGGCGAGAACGCTACCGCATCCGCAATTTCGGACGTTCGCAAGTTAAGTTTTAATTTTATTAAATTTTATTTTGCCTAGATACTTGAATTATTATTTCTTTCTAATTTGCTAGGTAGTTGGTAAAAAAGAGCTGGTCACTACTGAGGAGGTCCCGCCAGCTCGGGCGTCTAGTGGTTGAGGGAACGAAACGCCCTAGGTTACAGTTTGGATTAAAAGTTAATTTAATTCGTCTGATTTTCTGTCTTCTGTTTTTCTGCTGCACTGGTCATTCAGGACACAAGGACTCAGTGGGATGCCGGTTGGAGCAACAACTGCTTACAAGATCGGCTTTGCACCCAAGCTCCAACTTCGTTCTATTTTGAATTCGATCTATTCATATTTTGACACCTTACCCTGCGTATATATATCAAAATTTAATTATCACATCGAATACCTAGTTGTTGCTATCAGAAGCTTTCTTTCTGTCACCTTAGCGAGTTGCTGGCTCTGGCTGGAATGGAAAACCACTTTACTCAATCTCACCTCGCTGTCAAAAGGTTCTCACTGTTGCTTATATGCAATACTGTCGTCCTCCTTGTAGATGCAGGCTATCCGACCGAATGTGTCGCCGTATTTTTTGCATTCAGTATGGAGACTGCAGCCCATCCTACTCGCTTTTCGTGCCTGCAAAGGACAAACTTGAGCTTCCAGCTCCATTTGGAACATCCGGGCCCATTTGGGACACTGTCTCGTCCCTTTATCAGTGGCTGTTAATTTGACAGAATGACAGAAAGACAGGTTACACAAATCTTCTACCTACCTGCAGGGTGTAACAAAAGTCACGTTGGAATATCGTAATATCTCCTGCAGTTCTCGATTAATCCTTTCCGGATTTTTTTATTGGAGTTTGCGGGCGGATAGCTTTTCATTTTAAAGTTGCCCCCCCGCTCCCAAACGGAAAACGATTCATCGAGAACCGCCTGGGATATTGGAACGTGCAACGTGACTCTTGTCACAGCTGTATGTACCAGTTCGGCTTCCGCCATGTCGTCGGAGAAGAGACGCCTTAGGTGCCTGATGATGGTGTCCTTGTGGCCTGCGATGTCGTCCAAACCTAACAGCTCGTGGAACCGCGTCCAGACGAAATCCTCTTGAGAATTTCTAATTATAGGACGGCTGCAATCAGCCGCACGAGTCGCCGCGTCACATTAGAGCTCGGAATCCCACTTCTGCGAAGTGATTTGAGATCACAGTGTTTCATGGCTTATGTTTGGAATTTAGAAGTTAACTAAGAATCAGATATAATTGGTTGATATCTCAGCGACTGGTACCAGTTTTCATGTACCATGTACAAAGGACAACAAAATTGGCAACTTTAATTCAAAGGTTGCGCAATTTTGACGGTGCCTTCTAAAAAGAATAAGATGGTGCCTTATAGAAGACCCTTTCGATAATGCCTCCGGGTAAGAATCGTTGAACGCATAGTCAGTGTATGCGTTGACAGTGATAATGGCACACACGCACCGTGACGCGCCATTGGTGCGACGCATGGCTCGTTCGTCGGTGTGGGAATGAAAGACCGATACTCACAATGTCCTGTTTTTCTATTCCGCGCAATCCGTTGTGCACGGCGATGATGGCGTCGCGAGCTTGATCGTTGAGCAGAGTGTCGAGTTTGATTGGGCAGTCATCAGCCGACGAGGTGACTACTACGGCAGTGCTTAGGACTGCGATTACGACGTATACGATCATCGTTGGAAACAGCAAACGGACGGGAACGCGCAGTTTTAACGGGTTCTGTGGGGTAGTATTGAAGTGTATGAAGTCAGTTGGGTGGGTGGAACAGAGACCGAGTGCGCAAAACAGCAGAACAACAGGTGTTATGAATATTCGCATGCGTTGGGCTGTTCTTCATCAATCAGTGTTTGGTCAGCTGGTTGCTGTAATACAATGGTGTGGTACTCATACCTATGTAGGTAGAGGTAGACGCGCACAGTTCAGCCAATATGGACTGTGTGAACTGGGTGCAAACTGCATTCGAATGGACGAATTCAATGAATGGCGTGCAGAACGCTACTTGTGCTTGGCGCCGTCAAAGACGTATTTGAGTTTCTTGAAAAATAAGCGTTGTGACTTAAAAAAGGCTTCTTTTATAAATTTCAACAGGGTTCAGGCTATGTTTAGTGCCACATGTTCGTACAATCCGAGCGGGTCAGAAATTAGTAAATGAGATCCATGTCCATCGTTTTTGACGATCGCTGGATAGGACCACGTCTGTGATGCCTCATCTCCTCCATCTGAAAGACTATAGGGCGATTCGTGCCTCAACCAACCGTGGCGGCAGTGACAAGTCCGGCAATTTAGAGGAGCCAGCCCTCCAGGGTCGGGCTGACTGGGTCTCACCTCTCACTAGCAGCGGACAATGATGTCTGACCAGAGAGAGACCACGACACACCCACTCTCATAGACGGCCCAAGCGGCCCACACACAAACAAAACAAATTCATATCTCAACCGGCCGGCCACTCGTGACCTTAGCACAACGACACTTGTGAGTGCATCGACTTTCAATCAGCAAAGGGGAGTTCCTGACGGTTGAGCATTGCCGGTGGGCGCGGCAGACCAAGCAAAAAATAAAAGTTGTGGCAGTCAGAAGATCACAATCGCTTTTTGTCGATCTGAAGCCGATTTGACGTTCGCCTGTGATAGAGGACGGTGAGTGAGGAGCTGAGCAGCGACATGACGATCGCCCCCACGTAGTTGAAGCCGTCGAACATAAACTTGGGTCCGAACACCATCCAGGCGAGCTGATGGCGGCGGTTGTAGAAGCAGCTGATGGCCAGAACTAACATCTGCAAAGAAATGAACTCGCGAAAAACGCTCGAACGTCAGCAGCATATCGCAGCAGCGCTACGCACCTTGAAGGTGAAGATGGACAGGAAGATGAGTGCATTGCGCCAGATTTGACCTTCCGTCGACTCTTCTTCATCGCACTCGGTCGCCAGTGTCGCCGCAGCTGTCGCCTTGCTGCTCTTATTAGTCGATGCCAAGGACGAGCTGTCGCGCAGCCTGCTCCAGACCACCGTGAGTGGGATGGCGAACCCAATGAGAAGGTGCGACGAGAGCGTGTCCATAAAGAGCAGGGTCGCCTGCAGCGGCTGGTAAATGGAGTCGCCGGTCATGGCCGCCCTCCAGGGAATGCCGGACCAGGTGCCGTTGTGTCCCAGGGAAAGGAAACCGTGTGCCGAGAGCATGGCCAGAAAAGAGACCCGGGCCACTGCTCTCTCAGGGCCTCTGAACAGCTCCAGCGCCAGCACTGCGGTGCCCAGGTACGCGGCCAAGTAGAAGGCAATTCCGTCGGTGCACAGCAATGCCAGGAAGATGATATTGAGACAGAGGAAGATCGCAGCGAATCTGGCCGTGTGCAGCCTTCGAATCCGCTGCTGAGGGGTGCCACGGTCGCTGACCAGTGGCTTGGGCCACCCAGAGAGAAACAGCAGCGCAGACAAGAAAACGCAGATGAGAAGCTTGGTAAATGCGGGGATCTTCTCCAGATACAGCCGGTTCTCGAACCAGGCGTCGTGGTCCATCCAGAGCAGGGACCACCGCATCACCTGCAACCGTGCCATTTGAGGACCAAATATTTTTCCGGACTAGAGTATTGCATGTACAACTGAACCAGCAACCTGCATGGCAACCGCCACTGGCGCACCGGCGAGCAGGACCTTGGGAACAAAGGCCATTGGCGAGCTTAGGTGGCGTTCGCGCCAGAGATAGGCCAGTGGAGCGAGAACCATGGCAAAGCAGGACAATACCGCCAGCCCAAATCTCAGGACTTTGAGCACCGGTCGGTTGACAATCGCTCGGAACGGAGTCGACCACTGGGAGCTGATGCAGATCTGGTCCTCTCCCCCATCCCTGCACCTCGTGAAGAACACGCCCAAGAGGATCAGGGTTGAGCCGAGCGTCAGCATGACCTTGCGCCTCGAGCTCAGCTGGGAGAACTGCGTCGTGTGCTTCCTGGCCAGCGACGCACCAGTCTTACCGATCTGAAAGCGAGCAGTCGAATAACGCAGAACTGAGCGGAGCGACGAGGAGGCCTACGGGAGGCTGGAGCACCGGAAGAGAGAAAGCGGCGACGGCGAGGGGCGCCGCGATCAGGTACTCGTTGACGAGCGCAAAGGTCGAGAAGAACGATAGGCAGTGTGCGATGTGGGGGCTGAACAGCACCAGCGTCGAAAGGCTGATCCCACCGCTCCGACGCAAGCGACGAGCGAGAATCGACAGCGTCAAGGCCATCTGCACCACCAAGAGGCAACCCAGTGCCGGGCGGAGACCCACCGCTTTGTACTTTGCGACGAGAACGTGCGCGCCGATCGAGAGCGCCTTCAACGTCAACAGGATCTTGTTCTCTGATCCAGAGAGGTCTCTGGAACATTTGCGAAAGCTCACCTGTTCGAGCGAGACATTTTCTGAATTAAAACATTATCGTACTTGCTGTCGGTCATGACGACAGTCCAGAGAAAGACGTCCATCAGCCCGACGATGCCCAGGGCCATCCAAGCCAGGTCGAATCGGGTCGATGCCCACCGGAAGTGCGCCTTGAAGCTGTCGATCAGCTCCAGCGTGCTCTCCAGATTGAGCTTGGAGTCAGTCAGTAGGTCGAGCGGAACGCCGGGGTGGGGCAGCTCGAGCGAGGAGCCCGCCTGGTCCGCGTGGCGTGCGAGCTGCCAGAGATTGACGCGGATCGCGTGGCGCTGCAGGCCCTCGTCCCTGGAGAAGAACTCGTGCAGCAGGCGGCCCATGCTGGCGAACGGAATGGGCACGTCGAGCAGCATCGCCAGCGTGGGCACCAGGTCCATCTGGTTGATCGCCTTGCGCTCGAACTGCAGCAGCGGCGCAAAAAAAAAAGTTTTCTTCAGGGACGCCTACATGCGCCCACCCTGGGAATGCTGTAGGGCTTCTTGGAGTGGAAGACGATGGCGGAGCTCAGCTCCTGCGGAGAGCCGCCGCCGTGCGCGCCGCTCTCGGTCATGCCATGGTCGCCCATCACCACCAGCAGCGTGTCCTCGTCAATCAGGGCCGTCACGTTCCTGGACGACCATTGCTCCTCGAGTTAAAAGGCTTCTTCCAGGAGACGGACCTGATGATTGCGTCGAGTTGCTCGATCTTGGGCGTGATGCGGGGCACGTTCGCGCCCAGACTGTGGCCCACGTGGTCGACGCCCAGGAAGTGGGTGAGCATCACGTCCCAGTCGTCCCGCTTCAGCTCGTCGTAGATGTGCTTCCTGATCAGCTGGTCGTTGGTCTCGAGATCCAGCATTTGAAAACATTGGCGGCGCCAAAGAAGTGCAGAGGCAATGGCAAGCAATAACGAATCTCAAATCGTTTCAAAGAGGGGAAAAGGCGAAATTGCGAGCCCAAACGTGCTAGCCTCCCGTCGGAATGTCGGTGGGTATACGGTTTATGTAGTGGCGCATGTTACCTTACATTAGCATGCTCATTTTTCCGCATTCTCCCCCCCCCTTCCAAGTATATTCGCTCAAGCGCACACCTCTGCAACACTCCCATATATAACTGTAAATTGGCATAGAAATATGACACCCAAATGTAACTTTTGTTACTTTTTCCTAAGCACTGGATCCTGGCGCCGTCACTGTTTGAAAACCATAAGTGGTGTGCTTTCGCTGGAACTGCTCGGGGAACATGCTCGTCCACGTGTCGTCCCCTAAACGTCAAATTCTTTCGCGTGCGTTCGTGCGTGCGTGCGTGCGTGCGTGCGTGCGTGCGTGCGTGCGTGCGTGCGTCAACTATGTGTCTCTTCTTACAACTCACCCAAAAAGACCAGTCTCTTGCCAGTCGCGTGGAGCTGATCGATGATGTTGTCGTGATGCGCCGCGCGCACGTCCGTCATATAGAGAGCTTCGATGAACGCGTACATGCCGCCCGTTGTGAGGCCCTGGATTCGCTGCGTCGTGGAAGTGGGCGTGTCCGAAAGGAACTCCAGCAGCTCCCAGCGGTCGGGACGACGCACGTTGAACTTGCTATCCTGAGAACCGCAATGGTGTTGTCGTTGTTGGATGAAGCCCGATTTACAGCCGCCGGACTCGGACCCGGTCACGGACTCGGACCCGGCCCCGGACTCGGACCAACGCTACGAGGCTATCCATGGCCCATTCGCATATCTGTATCTATCTATGACGCCTTCCTGTCTGGAGGCGCTACGAGGGCCGCCAAATTCATTCGGAAGAACGCCAACTGCAATGCAGGCACAACACAAGTAACTGACGGGTTAGTCCTCGTTAGTTGATCCATGAAGAATCGATCCCAGAACCGTGCGCGCAAGAGGTCGATTCTCTATGCATAGGCCATCAGCTGCCCCAAGAGCCGCAAACTTTCACTTCCACCGATTAGCAATGCAACAAAAACAGCTTTTGCCGCTTACCCTGAGTTGCGTCTGCATGTACGTGAACTTGTCGTGGTAGTAGGGATTCTTGGGCTCTTTCGCCTCCTCCTCAGTGATCCATGGCGCTGTTCTCGGCGTCACGAAATCGTACCGCAAGGCATCGACCAACAAGAGGACGGCACGCTTGAATTGCGGCTTGTCCGACCAGCACTTCAAAGGCACCTCTGAAGAAAGTATACACGTATCGAAATTGTATCGTTGTTGAACACAGACGTGGAAGACGGTTGTTTTGTTTGTCATAGCCAAGTGTCACTCGAGTCCGGCACGCCTGTGTGCACTTATACATACATCGTAAATGTGCCAAGAACATGAAAGCGCGCTGCGTTACTGGGAGATGCAATGCATACATATGTAACGCCGGTTCGTGGTCGATACGCCTGCGCCGTAGCGGATCGCCCAATAACCCACCGGCGTCGTTGACGCGCAACTTGGGAAAGCTGGACTGGCCGCTGTCGGCGCAGCTGCTCTTGGCCGAGGCCGCCTGGTTCTGGATGAAGTAGCCCGTGACGAAGACGTAGAGGCAGACCATTGCGCCCACTCCCGCCAATGACGCTTTCAGTCCGTTCATGTTTTTTTTCTCGATTTTGCGCGCGACTGCGGGTGCTGCTAGCTTAGGAGAGTGCGCTGGCTCGGGGGCGAGAGTCGCGTCGCGATGGGCGACGAAGCTATAGCGACTGGCCTGACGCGACAACAGCCTTCTGGGGTGGACCCTTATCATCTGGGTCGGCGTGCTCCGTTGTCGGGTAGGGCAGCGTTTTATGGCGCACCCCGGCTGTAGCTGCCCTGTCGGGTGACGGACGGGTGGCCTTTCTCAAGGCTGGAGGCTTGACTGCCACTTACTTACCACTGTCATAGGGTTTGCAGGTGGGACTAACAGCACGCACACAAGCCACAAACAAACCACAATTAGAATGCGTTAACGTGTATTTGTAGTGTGTGTACATAGGTACATTTATAGTGTGTTTGCCCAACCAGCTCTTGTACTTTTTAAATTTGTATCTGATAAGATAGTGTGGGGTTTGTTGTACCATTGGGGGTTGATGAACCTACCTGTGGTGACTGCTGTTTCCCGTGCGTTGAGAGTCAAACGTATTGGATTCCAGCAGGAGATTGGAGTCCACGGTTGATAACCGGAATAGCCGTCCACTTAGAGCGGGGCGTGACCGCTAAGCAGCAGAGCAGTTCGACAAACGTTTCCGCCGCCGACTTCAATTCGGAATTCGGCCTATTGTCTTCTTTTTGGGTGTTTGCTCTCTTGTGGGCGGCACAGGTGCCTGTGGCCGACTAGGAACAGTCTCAGCGCGTCTGTATTGACTCGAGTCAAAATCCCTGCCGTCGGATTCTTCAGAACGGAAGTCGCTCGCACCCCCCCCCCCCGCCCTAGAGTCCTCGCTTTCACTTTTTTCTTTTTGTCCTCGCTTTCTTCTTTCACTTGCGGGTCACCACCACCTCGTAGCCTACTGACGAAATGTCGACTCAGATTCTAGTGAGCGCATCGATTGCGCTTTGCCTCGCTGGATTTGCAGGCGGTACGTGTTTGTGTAGTAGGTTTGGTTGCGTGCTTCACAAGATCACACACGTACTGTTGGATAGCTTGAGTTCGTTATTCTACTACATAGAGATGAGAAGGTGAACGTGTACATTGTGCGTCCACTGAAGCATTCACTGTTAATTTACATAGCTGTTCCACATGTTACGATAGGTTGTCTTTTGTGTGCAGAGATTTGGCCTATTGCGAAACTCGTCTTGTTTTTCAAACTTATGAACAGTATGCGAGTGCAGGGAAATTTGCATACGTGTCTGAGTTGTTTTCTTTGAATCTCTGCGTTGTGTTTTGTTGCGTTGCAGCGCAGCTGTGCAGCAACGGCGGCACGCCTCAGCGCAACGGCCTCGAGGTCGTGACCTGTCCCACGTCGAGCAACAACTGCGGCGCGGGCTACGTCTGCCAGCGCTCCTCCATACCCACGCTCACCTCCAACGACGGCATCTGCTGCACGAACGTCAACAATATCAACAACAACAATTTGTTGAATAACAACTTGTTCAACAACAACAACGTCGTCGCGAGACCCTTCTTCAACAACAATCTCAACAACGTTATCTTCGTTCCCGTCCGCAACCGAGGCTTCCTCAATAACAACAACTTCCGGTTCAACAACTTCAATAGACTCTACTATCCGAATAACTACTACAGAACCAGCTACCAGCCGTATTACAACAACTACAACTATAACTACCGCCGGTACAATTACGGTGGCGGACCGCCAGCGTACTACGTCGTCAGGTCGCCTTTTGGCTAAAGGGGCCAGCAGGTGCAGCTTGCGACTACGATTCAAAGGCAGCAACAATGACACAATAGGGGCGGAGTGTTTGCCTACGGTTGTTGACGTCTTCGCAGTGCAGAGTGCTCCTAGAGAAGAGGGAGGGGCCGTCTCGTTTTGTTTGTTGACATGCGCCAAACTAAACGCAGTGTACGCGCAAACTTCGTTTTGCGTTCCATTGAGGGTATGGTCAACGGACAGCTTGCCTTCCCGCTGTGTCCGACCATATTCCACCTGTAAATGCGGCACTGCGCATTGTAAATGCTAGTTTAAATACCCCAATTAATTGGATTTTTCACTGACACCGACCATGCGCCCACTCATGCGACCAGTGAGCACGCTAGCACCATGCACTTTCCTTGTGCTTCGGTGACGATTGCCCCGTCTTCCTACGTCAGGGAGACAACGCCGGAAAAACATCATCATGTTCAGTCATTTCTAGGGTACTGAAGCTTGTTGAGCACTCAGCGTATATCAATCAGCACACCCTGCACACACCCACTCTTTGTACACACCCTGCACAGTTCGTCTAACACAATGCTGCAGTACAAAACACACGTACTTACCTAAACAATACACTCTATTTGAGGCAGGCGTTTCGCTCGCATTTCCGCTTCCGGTTTCTATTTATACTTGGCAAAAGTCGCTGACAACCGGTAGCCAACATCGGTTGGCCACTCACGCCGCGTTGCGCCCCTGTCCGTATCTCGACTAGCTGGCTGGTTGCGCTCTTGGGACAATGGAGGTGTTTGTCCGACGAGCAGAAGTGTCAAACGACAAACAGGAATGCCCAGTGGAGACAAAGAGACGGAATCGCGCTAAAATACCGCCCGATTGAGTGAGCAGCAGCATACTGGCGTAGTTTCTTCAGCTGCACTCGGTGAAAATCTTCAGGATGGGCGCTGTCGACTCGTGGTTGGGCGCGTTCGTGGCTTTCGCCGTCTTGACAGTGGTCCGCGGTAGGTCGGCATCGTTGCGCACAGGCGCTGGGTGGGGAGGGCGCGGCGTTGCAGGTCAGTGCACGAACGGCGGCACGCCGCTGGAGCAGGGCCAGGGCTTCGTGACGTGTCCCGTGCCGGCGGGCGGCGCGCAGAACGCCTTCCAGCAGGGCATCTGTCCCGCCGGCTACGTCTGCTCGCCCTCGCTCGTCGCCACGCTCGACGTCAACAACGGCGTCTGCTGCACCGGCGGCAACGTCATCAACCCCATCAACCCGGCCGTCGTCAACCCGGGCTTCGTGAATCCCGGCATCAATCCGGGCCTCGTGAATGCCGGCCTCGGCAACAACGGACTCCTGAATCCCGGCTTCCTGAATCCCATCAACAACGGCTTCGTGCCCATCAACAACTTTCCCATCAACAACTTTCCCGTCAGCAACTTTCCCGTCAACAATTTTCCCGTCAACAACTTTCCCGTCAGCAACTTTCCCGTCAACAATTTTCCCGTCAACAACTTTCCCATCAACAACATCGGCCTTGGAAACGCCGGGTTTGGCTTCAACAATTTCCCCTTGAACAACAACATCGGCTTCGGCGCCGTCGGCAGCTTCGGCGGATTTGGCGGCGGCGGTGGCGGTCGAATCCTGCCGAGACAAACCTTTGTGCCCAGCGGCAAGAAGAAGTGAAGTGTCGAAAAAGCGGTCGAGGAGACAACTTTGACCCGTCAAAATGACCCGAATATTTGTTCATCGTGCGAAATCCAGCTTTTCCTGCGTGCGTAGAGGAGGTACTTGACGCCCACACGCGGCTCCCGCTCATTTGTTCGTCTCTGCTTTCTTGTCCGCTCTGAAAGCTATGTACATCCGGAGTTCCTTTCAAGGCGCCCAACCGATTGCGTCACCAGACAACAGATCCGCCACGCGCAAGACAAATCTTTCCTGCGCGCTCTGACAATTGAATAGAAGGTGCAAGTCAAACAGTCGGGTCGGTGCAGTCTCTAGTTTTGGAGCCGCTCACTTGCGTTCGGCTTGCTCCTCTATTCCAACACATTCACAGCCGGAACTGCCTGCGAAATGGCCCGCTCTGCGCTAGAACTATTGCTTCTAGGATGCTTCGTCGCCGTCGTTTGCGGTGCGTTGAGATGACGCGTAGATGCCAAACGCAATACCATTCGCTGTAGGGCAATGCACGAACGGCGGCACGCCTCTGCCGAACGGCGTGGGCGTGGTGACGTGTCCGGCGCCGAGCACGGTGGCCGTGCAGGGCACCTGCCCGGCCGGCTACGTCTGCTCCTTGTCCACAGTGCCCACGCTCGACGTCAACAACGGCCTCTGCTGCACCGGACTGAACAACAACCTCTTCAACAACAACTTGCTGAACAACAACCTGCTGAACAACAATCTGCTTAACAACAACCTGTTCAATAACGGCATCAGCCAGGGCGTCGTCCTAGTGCCCGTCGGCAACACGGGCTTTAACAACGGACTGTTCAATAACGGATTCAATAATGGACTGTTCAATAACGGATTTAACAATGGCCTGTTTAATAATCGCTTACTCAATAATAATTTCAACAACAATTTTCGTTTCGGCGGAGGAGGCCGAAGGCTGCCTCGGCAGATCTTCCAAGTGGGCAATGGATACGGCAAGAAGAAGTGAGGATACGGCAGCGCAATGCAGAAATAGACGGGTTTCGTTTCTGCGGCACACACTTAGAACGTTCTCATCACGATGTCAAAGTATCGATGTTGCAGCAAAATGCTGTGCCATGTAGCCCAGTGCGTGTCGTGTAGCCACTTTGTTGCGTCTTGCAACAAATGCGTTTTGTAAAAGCCCACTGAATTGCTGTTTCTGGAATGTCGTGGAATAATAGGTTCGTGTCAGGTGAGTTGATTGCGATGATTGATTTGGCAAGTGCCGATGCACCGTCTACCTTCGTTGTCGACACCGGTCTTTATTACCGTAGACGTTAGGAGGAGGAATTGATGTGGGGGGGGGGGGAGGGGGTGTCGATAAGGCGCCGGTCACGCCAATGATGACCAGTTTGCGAGCACGCACGCACGCACGTCGGTGTGCCGCGGTCGTCGGGCGCCGAGAGGCGGAGTGGGGCGCGATTGGGCGCCGTCGCGCGATTTTCCACTCGGATCGCTCCTAATGGCGTGTGATCAAAGAGTGGCGCCAGAAAATCGGCCATTTTCGTGATTACGACGCCAAAACTAGCGGTTGCCTCTCGTCCCGCAAGGGGCCGACGCACGACACTACCGGATGGATGGATGGATGGATGGCGGTGTGATGGAACGGCTGCCCCGCGGTCGTCGTCTGCGGTTTGTTGGCGGCGCGCTTCAGAAGACAGGCGTGGGCGGACGGCGGTCGACCCCCAATCAGCGGAGGGCTTTAAAAAAACGCGAACCATTTACCAGTTGGACAGTCGGCGAGGCCGACGTCGCGCGCACGCGCGCGAGCATAAATCACGCTAAACTGCAGCACGGAGCGACTTCTCCGCCGCCGCGCGGGTACGACTTCAAAGGATCGCCGCCCGTGCACAACCACCTCTACGTTGAACATACACGCGCCTGCGTACGCACGCGCTCGTTCATCAGTCAGTCATGTGCATTTGCCGGACGCTCTCACGCTGCCGCCAGCAGCCGGCGGCGACGCGCATCCTGCCGCCGCCCGGTCTCGTTTAACTTCAATTAAAATGCCATTTGAGGCTGGGAGACTAACACAAAGGCCCTGACGCCCTGACGCGGCGCTCAGGCCGTCAATCAGCCTTTGACGGGCCGCGCCGCGCCGCGCTCGCGCGGCGTATTGTCGACACGCGGCGTAAATCGGTCGAGTTTCGCAGCAGTGGCGACGACGCCTGGGAAAGAAAAGAGTATCACAAAGACGTTGCTCGACTGCGCACGGAGACTGTGACGACGGGCTGAGAATAGAGATGCAACAGAGAGAGACAGAACAACGACGGCGACGACGACAACAGACAGTATTTTGAGCCGACGATGACGAGTTGAACGGCTACTACCGTAAGATCACGCGTGTTTTTGTCACTTGCTCCGGGGTAATACACAACCGTAGGGTGCGGCGCTCTGCTACTGTATGTCGCGAGTGGCTGGTGGTGGTGGCACTTAAAGCAGGGTAAATGCAGCGGAGATTACCGAACATGGTCAGTATTTGGGTGCGCTCTCTGCGTTGGGAGGATCGATCAATCAGGCTCTCCACCGGTCGAGAAAGGCTGCTGCTCTTCCACGGCCGCCTGGGGCGTTGGAGAGGGCGAGTCACGGGGAGAGGTGGGCGCCGACTGCTCCTCCTTCTGCTTCTTCACCTCGTCCTCGCTCTTGATGCGCTTCTGCTTCGTGCGTCGGTTTTGGAACCACACCTTCACCTGCAATGCCGTCATACAATCAATTGAATTGCATACAGTGAATTGCATGAATTGCGTACGTTCGCAAGCGCGAGCGTTTTAGTGTGGAGAGCGACAATATTTCCTGGAGCCGAATAGGCCCGGCCACAATTATACGGTATTGTAGCGAGTGAGCCTGAGGTCGACAGCTCGTGTTACGCGCGGGGCGGCCGTGTCAGCTGTCCCTCGCCTACATACCTGGCCGGAGGACATCAGGCGGCCCATTACGCGACGTTCAGCGCCGCAGAGTAAAACGGACGGCCGACCTAATAAGCAATTAGGCGCGAGTAATCTAATCTAATGAATAGCAAACAACGAGCGGCGCAGATTGAAGGCATTAGGCGGGGGGGGGGGGAGCACCGCGCGCGCGCTCCGCAAATAGGGACCGCTTTGCGCAACTGATTGCGCGACTACCGTATGGCTAACATTGTACATACATGTTCATTTCGACGCAAGCGTGTGTATTGACGGACCGCGTTACCTGGGTCTCGGTGAGGTTGAGCTTGTGCGCGAGCGTCTTGCGCTCCGCCCCGATGACGTAGTGGTTGGACTCGAACGCGTGCTCGAGCTGCAGCAGCTGCGTGGGCGAGAACGCGGTGCGGATCCGCTTCGGCTTCCGGAACGGCTGCAGGAAGAGGCCCGCTGCCGGCGGCGTCACCGACAGGTCCGCGCCTATAGCAGCGCGAAACACTCAGCTGCAGTGATACCATGTTGTTGTGTACTGTGTCGTTGTTGTTGTTGTTGGGGCGGTGACAATGCAAACTGTACGGGGACAGTGACAGTATCGAACCCAGAACCGTGCGCGCACGAGGCCGATTCTCTAGCGCTAGGACATGCGCAGCCGCGTACAGGTAAAATGGTGTCCTCTCGCAAAGGCCGTGTACAGTATGTAGCTGCTGCTGCTGCCAGTCGGGCTGTGTGTAGGTACGTCTTCTGCGCGTGTCAAGTGCCGCAGTGTCGAGTTTGCCGATCCCCATCGAGTGTGTTGAGCAGGGACGGACAGTCGGTCCGCTCTCCGATTTCCCGCAAACTCGAGCGCGTTCGGCGGGCGGCGGCGGGCGGGGCGTGATGACCGAACGCAAACAGTCGCGCGAGCTCGAGAGGGAGAGAAGGAGCCAATTGGGCCCGAGAGACCGTGCCGACTGTCCCTGCAGTCGTTCGTTGGATTTGTGGACCCTTAGGCTTACTAAACGCTTCTCTTAGCGCCGTAGTTACTGTGCTTTGGGGCGGGAGTTGGGTGGGGGCTGGCTGGGCGGAGGAGGCACGAGTGTATACACGTGTGTATGTACATCTGTTTGTACAATCTACACTTGTAGAAGACGCTACGACGAGCGACTCGAGTTGGCTGGGAGTTTGTGTCTGACCATATATAACCACATACGGTAAGTATGTGTAGAGTGTCGGGTCGCGCGGCGTCCAAGCGCCGACGGCCCACCCTGTTTGTCCTCCTGCCAAGGCGGCGACGGCGACGAAGCGAACAGAGAAGACGAGAGAGAGAGAGACAATTGTTGCTGCTTAGGGCAATTCTCGCCGCGCGGCGACGAGTTTGCGCAAACTTCACCCGCTTACAAGTGTAAGCTGTTGACCACCTCGGCGGGGCGACGAGCAACGCCTATTTCTCCCTCCCCACGGCCTCCGACTACGGTAGCCGCAAGACAACTTTTTAGATTTTGCCGAGCTGAAAGCGGACGCTTTTAAAAACTCTCTAAAAGCCTAATCGCGACTCTCATTTGCGCATCAGAGTGCTATACGCGACCCTCGAGAGCCGGCCGGTACTGGAGGGGCCGAAATCGCGTGCCGCTAACGCCGTCTCTAATGGACTCGTCGAGTGAGAGCCAATTTGCTCGTAAAGCGGCCACTTGCCGCCCCATAATTGGCTGGTTCCGCGTCAGAGCGGCGTCGATTCCACCTGTGCCATAGGCACCTCTGGGTACCTACATTCGGACGCACACACACACCACACACAAGAAGCTGCGCGCCTATTTGTTCAAGAGCAGCAAAACGCCAGTCCCTGCCTACAAGTTCCTCTTTCCCCGGGCGAGCGAGGAGGGGATGGGGGGGGGGATGGGCGCAAAAAACGACCGGACGGCTAGCTAGCGGTCAGTGGCGATGAGCAAGCGCAAGCATGCAAGTCGGATGATGGACCCGCGCGAGGCGACGGAATGCGTGAGAGCGCGCCGGCGGGTCTGGCTGACGGCGGCGGTGGCGGCGGCGGCGCACAAAGCGTCAAAAGGCGCCACTAATCGTATATTCCATGGGCTTCCTTACAGGGCCAGCCGGCCACCGGCGGCGCGACGCCGACATGCCGACGACGCCCCCTTCCTTCTTCGGGAGGGCCCCGCCGATTACTAAGCGCAGACAGTCTGTCTTACGCCGCAACCGCCGCAGCAAACAGCTACGCTTGACGCGAGACAAGGGCCCAGGACCGAGCACCACCACCAGACAACGCGCAACAACAGCAAGAGCCCCCCCTCGCCGGCGCACGCGCGCATTACTTGCGGTCGGATTGCTGAGGCTACGGTAGGAAGAGCGCAGCGCTTTCTTTGTCATGCGCAGAGACTACTACTACTCTTTGAAACTTGAGAAGCGACTGGCATTGGCTGTAGTGGCGGCTGAGACACCGCACAATAGGACATTTCAAGCTAGAGAGTTTTTTCGTCTGCGCAAATTGCGTTGAAAGGCAGACGCGAGTTGTAAACTGGGACGGGAGGCCGCACCTGCTTGCTGAAGCAGCTCGAGCCAGTGCTGGGACCAGAGGCGCTGCTGCTGCACGAAGAGCTGCTCCTCCTGGTTGGCGCCCGACGTACAGGGACCGACGCCGCTCGACAAGCCGTTCAGGAAGGGATTCGTCGTCGCCATGCGCACGTGAGGCAGCAGCACGTCGTAGTAGCTCTGAAGACGGCGCGTTACGCTATAGATGAGAACTTGGCTTAGAACAGTAGTTATGGAGACCACTTGCAGAGAATGAAGTAGGACAACAAATACGTGGATGTAAAGTGACGTAACCTGGAACAGAGTGGTCGGAGCGGCGCTTGGAGCGGCAGTCGAGGCGGTGGGCGGCGTGGGAGAGCGGTCGGCGTCGTCGACGGCGTTCTCCGCATGGTGCAGCGGCTCCGCGTCGACGCTAGGACTGGACGAGGCCGAGCAATTGTCGGAAGAGACTTTGGGACTGATCAGGGAGGCGACCGAGAAGCTGCCCGTCGACATGACCGCTGACGAGGGCGGCGAACGGGCGCTGCTGACTGACGACTGTTTGGAGTGCGCGTCTCCTCGCTTCCTCAGAGGCCGCGACCGCTCATCGTACCGTCGTCGGCTGGCATCCACCAATGGATGTCGAGTCGAGTCGGCGCGCGGCGGCCGGGGGCGGGGCCACGCCCTTCTTAGTGGCAGCCGGCCAATCGACGCGCTTCAGCCCTGAGATTTCAACGTCGGTCTTACCCCTCAACGGGTGGCGCCGTCGAAAATTGCGTCGGCCCATTGTGCTCGCTTAATTGCCAATGATCGCGCTGTTTGGCGGTGGCGGCGACGGCGGCCGGAGGACGAGAGGTGACGACTGAGGGCGCTGCCGCTGCCGTCGGCCGCCTCCATTCAACCGGCGCCGCTGTCGACAGGCGCCGACGGTGACTCGACGACGGCCTGCGGTCTGGGCGGGTGCGACTTACTAATCGGCTTGATTGATGCGCGCGCGCCGCTATCGGGCGCGCCAAAGGAAGGAGGCGTCAGACAGTGGCGTAGCCAAGGGGGGGGGGAAGGGGGGGAAGCTTCCCCCCCCCCCCAAATTCTCCGAAGCAAAAATTTTTTAACTTGGTACCCTCTGTTGCAAAAGTGCCAATCTGGGCATTTTTCTCAATTTCAATGCAAATAATGATAAAAACGACACTAAAGAGCCAAATTTTCGCCTGCGGCGCATTGTTTTGCATTAAAAACCGTGAAAGTTCGTTACCCTACTCTAAAAAATTTGCCTGCGGCGCTATTTTTAGCACGGAAATCGACCGTTTTGACAACATTGCTAACGTTTTGGTGTGAATGTAGTCAGACAAACGAGCGCAAAGCGTGTAAACAGATTGGATGAGAGAGTGTCTAAAGCTTCCCCAGCCGAAATGGCACAATGTCCAAAAAATTCGACAGGGCCCCCCCTGTTGCA
The DNA here is from genome assembly GCA_030248085.1 of Paralinhomoeus sp. GSCO2_6. Taxonomy (NCBI): domain Eukaryota; kingdom Metazoa; phylum Nematoda; class Chromadorea; order Monhysterida; family Linhomoeidae; genus Paralinhomoeus; species Paralinhomoeus sp. GSCO2_6. The sequence continues at coordinate 88,245 of JASAMY010001880.1, read as the reverse complement.
AAATTGAGAATTTGGCCGAAATTGGACTCCCCCCCCCCGAAATCAAGTCCTGGCTACGCCACTGGCGTCAGACTTCAATTACGGCGTCGCGGCGGGCGCCAAATCGCTATTGTAATTTGGCGCTGCCGCCGAGGCGCGTCCTTGCAGCCGCGACGATGCCGACCGCAGCCGTCGCGTCGCGTCGCGTCGCGCGCGACGCCGACCGCCGTAATGAGAAGACGTCGGGAGCTCTTCTACTCGCAGGCGCAGGCAGTCGCATGCGCTGATTTATCACCTCCATTTACGGCGCGCCAACGCGCGACCGATTCGTCGCCCGTGCGTTGTAAAAGCGGAGGTGACGGAGGGGGGGGGGGGGGGGGGGGGGGGGGGGGGGGGGGGGGCGGGGGGGGGGGGGGGGGAGTGGCGGGGTCGGGGTGGGGTTGGGGGGGGGGGGGGGGGGGGGGGGGGGGGGGGGGGGGGGGGGGGGGGGTGGGGTTGGTGGGGGGACTGTAAGGGTCTGCAAGAGGGGGGGGGGGGGTAAATGGCGAATTCTGGGGGGGGGGTGTCTGAAGCAAAAAGTGGGGGGGGGGTAGTGGCATTCTTTTTGCGTTATACTTGTACTTTTTGGTGTGGTCAAAAATGGGTATACATGGTCTAAACTGTGAAACTAAACTAAAATGGTCTAAACAGTGTGATTTAGCTGTTTTATGGTCATATAACACTGAAAAACACTGAAAAACATCAACATTTACTCACTTTTATCGTTTTAGACAGAGTGAAAATCCCTTGGGAAAATTCTGGGGTATGGTTCGGGGAGGGGGGTTGGATGGGTGTTCTGAAAAATGGTGGGATACCAGCACTAATTATGGCATACGATGCGACTGGCTGGTTGTTTCTAGCTTAGTCGTAATCGTAGCTTTGCAGAGAAAAGGCCGCTGAAGAAAGGAACATGCTGTTTGCTTTGAGGTTCTTATTAGCTTGGCGGTTAGTCGATCTTGTGCTCACAGCTAGTGATCTTGTGCGCCAAATAAGGCATCGCTTGTGACGTAAAATTCTCAATTTCTCTAACATTAACGTGCGTTGTAGAGTTTGAGCAAGAACTGTTTGGCAACGAGCACAAAGCGAAGACAGTAGTACTGGAAGTGCTTTTGCGCTGTGAACGTGTGGAGTTTGCAATGCGTGCTGTGAAAAAGTGACAGGTGTTCTCTTGAACATGCTACCCCTTCTCCGCTGAATTCCAATTGGTCACGTGGGAAACTGTTTACTTTTCGAATTCCATCACAACGCAAATAAAACGGTTGTAAGGCACGTTAAATTTATGACACCCTCTAATAAGGCATAAGCTGTAAGTACTGCATACGGAGATGATGCTCAACTACTATAGCGGATCGGACTAGGACGGAGGTCGGGGGCTAGGAGTATTAAGATGTATTTTGGTGCGTTATCGAACACAACGAAACCCTGGAGTAAAGATGCTAACTGTAAGACGGTACCGCCCATTCAAACACGAGTCAACGTGCTAATCGTAGAAGTTGATACATATCTTTACGTGCAAAATATAAAATATCTGGGAATTCTGGGGGTGGCGTTGTCTGTATGCGGTGCACACTCGACACGCCATACGGTGACACGTAAATGCACTTCTTGCGGGAACAAATACTCATGAAATTCGCATGAAAATATGTGCAATGCGAATGGGGCGCATGAGATAAGTGTACGTCTGGGTCGTAGAAAGAGGTATGGTCGTGACTGTCGAGCGTTCAGTGGCATCGGCGCGAGCAGACGACGCTGGTGTCGTTGAACGACAGGGAGCCCAGCTCGTCGAAAGAGTGGTGTATGGATGCTCGTCGAGTGGTACTCAGGCGAGCCGAGGACAGCTCTGTGATGGCATCCATGTTAAAGACCTCGAGCGCACGCCTAGAACGAAGCACGTGCACGGACGCTTATAGAAAGGTAATAGGGTTATGCTTCACAATTGAAAAGTAAAAATAAAAGGTGAGGAGGCTGAGGAGTGACTGGGTCGCGTGCGAGGCGAGGAGGGCGGTGCTGCTGCGAGCGCGAGGGACTGGGGCCGCGTGTGTGTGGTTGAGCGCTTGCGAAGCCTTCCTCTTGCAACCTGGCATCTCGCACGCGCCTATCCACCGCGCTTTGCAGAAGTGTGTAGTCAGCTCTAGAAAAATGAAGTTCATTCAGCAAACATTTACAAAAATTATTGGTAACTGGACTGGCACGCTAATTTCTTCGGGGCTGAGCGAGCATTTCAGGGGCGATGTGGCGATTCTTGTAGAATTTCGCGCACATCGTAGACCCCCAAACTTTTATCTCGATCTTGCGCTTCCTTCGTTGCACGCTTGTTGCGCGACTGTTATACGATTTTTATACAGAAAACACTATAGCAGAAGGATAGAGTCGTCAGAGTGTCGCTGTGTCCCTAGGAGTTGTGGATCGCAATCACGCAATTATTTTCCAAAAGAAAAATACAAAATAATTAGAAAAATGGAAAAATGAAATCTTCGCACGTTTCATCGCTCCGTCTGCTGCTGAGTGAAAAGATGTGTATGAGGGTGGTCGGTGGGGGGGGGAGGGGGCGCGTTGGGTTCGGGGCGGGCAGAATGGCGCGTCCGAGACTTCATAGGGACTGGTCGGGAGAAAATGGGCGTCGAGGGGCGCCGGGGGCATCGGAGCTGCAGACGAGCTGCGAGGGTGGCCACAGACGCCTCAAAATCATCCCGAACCCCTTCCTCCTCCTCCTCTATCTCGAAGCTCGATCGCATCATGCAGCGCGCGAGCTTCCGAGACATGCAGAAAATCTACGCGAGTTCATTCTAGTTTTTTTTTTTTGCTGGCCTATTGGTGATCGAGGTCTGGGTTACATTATTTTAAGGTAATGGGGGCGTATGTGCACGGAAATGTGGGGGTGGTAAAGCCCAATTTTTCAAAGAGGGGATGTCGAAATTGCACAAAAACAGGGCACTTACTCGTTTCAAAATGGACCGAATTATTCGGGCCGAATACCATATATTACGCATATTTACCTATTTTTCAATAATGAGAGAGGGTTTCCTGAACTTATCCGGGATGGGATGGCAGGGGGGGGGGGGCTCTCTCCGAAAAAAGGGGATGGCCTTGGCAGGGGGAGGGTGAACCCTCCCTAGGACCCTCCCTGAGCCACCTATGTATGCCCGAATAGAAAGGTTAGGTCGAAGGAGAGGAGGTGTACGATACCCCCTCCCCCCGTAGCGCCTATAACGGAGGGTCTTTTTGTGTGGTAATGGGAGCAGACCCCCCCCCCCTCCACCGATCACTGAAGTGGCCCACGCGAAAAAAGGGTCTTTGTTCTTCAGGAAAAAACTGGGCGAGTAGATCAGGGGGAAGTGTGACTCGGAGGTGGGCGAGGCGTGTCCCGCTTCAGTCAGAGGACATTCGGCCAATGCTCCAGAGGAGTCGCCTTGAGATCAGAGTTCAGTTGCTCCAGTATTCTTGCTAAAAAAACATCTTGTGGTTATTGTAAAGTAAAGGTTTGTTGATTCGAGAAAGTTCGTCGACTTCCGCGCTACTGGTAAATGTGGATGGAGGGAGTGAGTGGATGGTGGACGTCGTGGAGGGAGAGGAGTCGAAGCTGCTGCCTTCTTCGTAAACTCGAGCGGGTGGGGGGCTTTGGTTGTTTTGGGGAAGGAGGGAAAGAAAGGCTGTTGTCTTTGGGGGCCTCGTGCGAAAGGGAAGGCTTCATCTCATGTATATGGGGATTGGTTGAGGTAGTTTATAGAAAGGAACAGGAAAGTCGTTGGGTTGTTGGTGTAGTTCTGGAGAGATGGCTGAGGTGATCTCGGCTGAGAAGAGAAAGTGGTAGAGGGGGTCTCTGGAAGTCTTCCTCGGGTTGGGACGTACGTGCAGATGTAACTTGGGGGGGGCTGGATTGTGTGCTTTTGTGTGTAATTGTTGCCCCCTCCGGGAACCAACCCAGGCTTTTCGAGATGGTCTGCCCCTGTCCCCTCTCACCTCCTGGCTCTGAGGAGTCTGGAGCTTGACCCCCCCCCCCCATGACCGTACACTTTTGGTGTGTTTTTTTTTTGGGGATGAGAGGGGTGTTGGGGGGGGGGTGTGTGGGTCTGGGGAATAGGGAGGTAGGATCGAGGATTTGACAGTCAGGGTTCTTTGGGCTCGAGTTTGGAGCGAGTGTGTGTTTTTGTTTGTTGGAGGAAAGGAGGGTTTTGGGGGTTTGGGTGGGGGGGTGTTGGGCTGGTGAGAGGAGAGTTTGGGTCGGGGAGAAGAGGCAGCTTGCTGCTGTGGAAATGTCCGGCTGTTGAGGTTCTCTTAGCGTCCTTTGGGGGGGGGGTGCCTTGCAGTTTGTGGGGGTTGGTCCGTTGCGGAGTCTGCCAGTAGCAGTTTCATGTTTAAGCCAATAGTCAAATTTGAGGTAACAAAACAGTGCTAATAGGCAAAATCTCTCTTTGGCTATTTCCACTGTTGCTTGTCAGCCCCCCCCCCCTCCCGCTTTGGTACTGCCTGTTCCTGCGTGCGTGCGTTCTGAAGGGAAAGAAATGCGCCGACAATGGAATGAGCGGGTATGCATGCAGCAGCAGACGCATTGGCTGGTGTTGTGCTTGCATAGGTGGCCGTGATCGACGAGATGCAGATGGTGCGCGACCAGCAGCGCGGATGGGCCTGGACGCGCGCCCTCCTCGGCGCGTGTGCGGACGAGGTGCGCGCTGAAGTTGAACGCATGCACCCATTTACACACGACACTATTTTGGTGCGCGTCTACTCTGAACCATCCACTCTCAATGCCCGGCCGTCGATTGCTGTCAATTTTGACGAAGAATGGCTTGAGGGTGTGAAGAAATACCAAAGTGTTCGCCGGCTGCTGCTTGACTTTGTTTGAGTCTAAAATCCTTTAAAATGTGCCTGTCATTTTGGCGCAAAAAGTGCAGAATTGTTCATATGATCATCATGAAAGGCAGACCGAAAATAAAACTGCCATCCTTAGGTGCACCTCTGCGGCGAGGCGTCCACTGTGCCGCTGGTGCGTTCGCTGCTGGAGCCGATGGGCGAGACGGTGGTGGAGGAGCGCTACCACCGCCTCACGCCCCTCCGCTGCTCCTCGAAGCCGCTGGGCGGCCTCGAGAACACGCGCAGAGGCGACTGCATCGTCTGCTTCAGCAAGAACGACATCTTCTCCGTATCGCGCAGGGTGCGTGCGTGCCCCGCCGACTTTTTCATGCCTATCTTGGGGGCAACGACATTGGTCTACCCCCCCCGCTTCTTTCGTTGGCTAACTCTCACTCTCTCGCCTATGGCTGATTGAATTTTGGTGGACTGCGCGTTGAGTGCGTTGCAGCTGGAAGCGGCCGGCAAGGACGTGGCCGTCATCTACGGCGGTCTGCCGCCCAACACGAAGCTGATGCAGGCGGCCAGGTTCAACGACCCCCAAGACCCCTGCAAGGTACCCTTCTCCCCATTGGGGCTAGCTAGGTTGGGGCTGATTGGGTCTATCTTCAAGTGGTCGATGTGCACCACGCTCCGAGAGACCACCCCGCGATCATTGAAGCACAAACGGGTGTCGCGTTTGGGCACCGCACCAAAATTTGTTGCGCAATAATCAGGCTTCCCCTAACTTTGTACGCTACGACGGCACGCGAGTGAGCGAGAAAAGGAGAGAGAGAGTCGAGTCTCTCGCCGCTTTGAGACGCTGGTGGCGACGGACGCGGTTGGCATGGGCATCAACCTGAGCATCGGTCGGGTGATCTTCAACAGCATGGAGAAGCTGGGCGTCACCGCCGACGATCGCGTCGCCAAGGAGCTGATCAGTACCAGTCAGGCCCTCCAGATCGGAGGCAGGGCCGGCCGATACGGCACCGAGTTCAGCACAGGAGAGGTGGGCGAAAGAGGGAGCGTCGTTATCACGTCTTGTTCAGTGTTTTTTACCATTTTCAGATGAATAGCGCTTTTTAGACCGTGTTTTACTCTACTTTGACCAATGGCAATGAGTACATACCGTAAACCCTATATTAACCACCGGGGGCGAATTATTTTGTTGGGGGATAGTCTCAAAGGCCTCCAGGAAGGCCTCTACCCCCCAATTCCTTGCCTCCCAGAAAGTGCCGTGACCACCCCCCCCCCCTCCCCCAGACCGAAATCCGAGGCATGTACTGTCGTGTCTGGACTCTTGCAGATCACGGCGATGACAGGCCGGGACCTGGCGACGCTGCAGGAGGTGCTGAAGAAGGAGGTGGAGCCGGCGACGAAGGCTGGCATCTTCCCCACGTACGAGCAGATCGAGACCTTTGCCTACCACGTGCCCGACTTCAACTTCTGCGATCTGTTGGACCTGTTCACGGAGCTGTGCAGCGTCGACGACACCCAGTTCTTCATGTGCTACATGGAGGACTTTAAGAAGAACGCCAAGATTCTCGACCACATCCAAGAGCTGGCGCTGCACGAGCGCTACACCTTCTGTCTGGCGCCCATCAACAACGCGTCCCCCTACCTCTGCGCCGGATTCGTCAAGATCGCCGCCAGATACGCATCGGGGTCGGTTTCGCTCGAGCGCAGAACCGAGTTTATGGATTCACCACAACTTTGCCCGGTGCATTGTGACACCGCAAACAGAGCACAAGGCCGTAAACACGAGTGGGCGCACAGTTAGGGATCACATCGTGAGGGCGGGGGGGGTGGGGGGGGGGGGGGGGGGGGGGGGCGGGGGCACGAAGGGAAATTTAACCCAACCCAAAAAACACCAAAAGCGCAAAATTTTGCTGTGAGGCGTGAATGCCTTGTTCAACTCGGTGCTGAGCTAGCCATGTTGCTCAAGAGGAGTGCGGAAAAAGACCCCCCCCCCCCCCCACCACCACCAAGTGAGCGCGAGAGAGAACGCCCTACCACTGAGCCACTCGCTCTCAGGCCTAGTGGATGGATGGCCGGCGGATGGCCTAGTGTTAGAGAGTCGGCCTCTGGCGCGCACGGCTCTGGGTTCGATTCCCGATGGATGCAGGAAAGAGGATTTCCCTGTCAAAGGAATTTCACTTGCCGTCGCTGTCCAAGCTTCCGAATGTCTTTGGCTAATTGTGTGTGTGTCTCAAGACAGGAAAGCGTCATGGGGCCATTGACGGCCCCTCGTAACGTTGCCTTGCCGTCAATCCAACATCAAAAATAACTCGCTCTCCTCTGCACAAGCTCAGTCAGCAGTGGTTCCTTCCAGGGAGCGCGTGACGTACGAGTGGATGGCGCAGACGTTCTGCTTCGACCGCGAGCTCGTCGACCCGCAGACCGTGGCGCAGTTGTCGCGATTGGAGGAGCTCTTCGACCTTCTCGACGTCTACCTCTGGCTCTCCTACCGATTCGCCGTACGCCCTCCCCACTCCCCCTACCCGTGCATGCAGAGTTCTTCCCCGGGTTCTTGGGACAAAAGACACCTAAAGTTGCATGTATGGGCGGGTGCTCGCTGCCCCCTCGTCGCACGCCGCACCATATTTGTGATTTTCTGCTCTAGGCGAAGTTCCCCGACAAGGTGATGATGCAGAACGTGCAGAAGAGACTGGACACGATGATCGAGGAGGGCGTGAAGCGCGTCTCGGACCTGCTCGATGCGAAGGCGGCCGAGCAGGAGGTGGGCCGTAGCGACCCTGACTAGAGGGGGGCGGGGGGTGATGCGATGCGAAGAGCGAAGACCCCCTTGTAGCGTCAGGGGCCGAAATTGAAGAGCCAAAGGCGGCAGGCGCTCTCGAGTCGGAGGGCGGCGCTGGCGCCCTTTCCCAGCCTCTCGGACAATCGCGCACCCTCCAGCTTTTTCGGCTGGCAGGACGTCAAGTCTAGGAGGCAGGAGGCCCCTCCAAGCCAGGCCAAGCAGGAAGCGTCGCGCGCCATGGAGCGCCAGTCGTTCGAGCGCGAGCTGAGAGCGCTCAAAGAGGAGAACGCCAGGCTCAAGGCCAAGGCGGCCGCGGCCAAGCCGAGCAAGCAGAGCAAGAAAGCCAAAAAGAAGCAACAACAGGCTGGCGACTGAGGCGCTTGCTTGCGGGTGACGCGCGAGAATGAGAATAGAGATTATGACTGACCTGACAGTCGAAAAGTTTGTCTCGCGGAGGAGTATTTTCATCGAAGGACCCGCAGGGATGGTGTGAATTCTACGTCGGTCCCACAGATGAGTGGCGGCAAGGCGATCAAGTTCATAGGGGCCTTGGACCCTCTGGCCAATGGCAAGAACCTGCTAGAAGTGGGTTGGGCGTCGACCAACTATTTCGTTGTTTTACTCGTGCTTGGAACAGAGCTGATCTGAACGCCACTGGCAGATTTTGGCTCAGCTGCGGCACTTCGGCAAGGGCAGGCTGGTGTACAAGCACGAGTGGCTGGCCAAGTGGCCCCACCAGCCCTCCTATCTGCGCGTCATCGAAGTCAGACCCGAAATGGACCGTGTGCGTCTTTTGCTAGCTGCGTACTTATGCAGCAGCAGCTTACGACTTCAACCCATGTTGCTGGTAAACCACTGCGAAGCGATTTCACGTGACGTCCACGCGTCATGCCTGTAACTGGAGGAGACACCAGCTCAGTCGAAAGTCAAGCTCCCCCCCCCCGCCACACGCACACGCACACACACGCAACCTATCGAGTGTTTTCGCGTCCGTTTGTGCTTTTGGCGACAAAACACCAAAATGACGCTGTGAGACCCTATTTTTACCAAAAAGTGCCGATTGTTGCGCCATTGTGGTGCACAATGTGTTTCTTTGGGCACCTACCCACTCACTGATCCTCACTGTTCGGATCCGGGGCCTGGATGAGAGGGGGGTGGGGAGGTCAATGACGCATCCCCTAATATCGTCCCGACCCAGACAGACAGGTATGCGCGACAAAGCTTGCAGTGGCTGTACAAGGGCAAGGTGTTCGGCGAGTGGTGCTACCGGGGTCGACAGCTGGGCGTGTACGAGTTTGGCAGCGAGATGTACCGGCCCGACTGGAGGCTCGTGCACAGGCGCGACGAGGCGCGCTTCACGCACTGCGAGCAGCCACTCCGCGAGCTCGTCCTGCCCAAGCACGTGCCCTTGCCACCCCTCCAGAGGTTCATGGTACAGGTGAGAGGCCGGCCCGGACACACGTGTCAGTGACTTTGTCTGTCGGAAAGCAAAGTGAGGATGTCGTGGTAAGCATAGGTACCCGTAGTAACTGGGTCTGGCTGGATGAGTGAATGTGGATGTCCAGAATGGAATCGTGGTAATAGCGCCTAAATAGGTACGAAACACTACTGGAGTACTTTAGGTTGAAAACACTTGCTTGAGAAAATTTCTGGGGGGGGGGTTGACTTTCGATTCGGTGCAGTTACAGCTATCATGGTGCTACTCTACCACACTCTGCTTTTGTCGTGCTTTTGTCCATTCTAATGTCGAGCTGTTGTTGCTAGTACTACTACTACTGCATTAGCGCGATTTTTCAGCGCTCGGTGCGGCAAGCTCGGGAGCAGGGCTTGGAGCCAGCGGGGGAGCTGGAGCGACTGGCCAGGGAGGGCCGGGTGCCTGCGCTGCCTTGGCTGGACGACGAGTTGGAGATGCTGCGTCAGTTCGTGCGACAGGACGAGACGCTGGACTCGGACACCAGCTCGCCCTACGACCGCGTCGACGTCCACGCCTACCTCGACCTCTACGGCCGACAGCCCCCGCCCAACATACGCGCCTGGACGGTGCCGGAACTGCCCGAAGACGATGGCAACCCGGCCGCCGCCTAGTCGTACTGACGAAGCCCCAGACAGGGTGCGCGTGTGAGCGTTCGTTTCTCTCTTTCTCTGAGATGCGGCAACGTAACAAGGGCCAGAGTACAAGAGAGACTGACTGCACAAATAGAGGCGAGCATCATTGTCGACCGGGGGGGGGGGGGGCACGCTAGCGGATGAAAGCTAGCGACGGCACGCTGTACACACCGAATGAGAGATGGGATTGTCACAACTATGCCGCGGCGGCGGCAGCCGTGGTCGTCGTCACCTGGAGACGGAGAGCGCGTGCTTTTTCTTGCCGCCGCCCCCTGTCGTCGCCGCCCTCTCCTTGTAGCGTCTCCGGGCCTCGTGTATGAGTTCGTGGAGCGCGTCGAAGAGACGGTCCAGGCCCTCGCCCGTGACGGCGCAGCAGCTGAGGGTCGCGACGGGGTGCGCGTCCGCGTCGACGCCCACTAGTAGCTGCTCCCGTATCTGGGCGGGCGGCAGGGCGGAGGGCAGGTCCTGCTTGTTGGCCAGCAGCAGCAGAGGCACGACGCTGCCGCCCTGCGCCAGGTCGGGCACCCGCAGCAGGTTCGTCAACTCCAAGCGGGCCTCCTCCAGTCGTTCGGCGTCCGTAGAGTCGACGACCAAGACGAGGGCGTCGGTCTGCCGACAGTAGGAACGCCAGAGGGGTCGCAGCTTCTCCTGGCCGCCCACGTCCCAGATCGTGAACTGACTGCCCTTGGCGCGGCCCGAGGGCGCTTTGAACTGAAAGAACATTGCGTCAGGAGTGCAGAGCGGGTTTTGAAAGTTGGAGGCTGACCGAACCGATCGGAGTAGTGGTGAACTCGATCTATTGCTCAAATGGAGCAGTTTCTCAAAATACGAACCGAATATGACGAATTGACGAATAAATACGCGACACTTCATTCGGTACTTCAGTTAGGAATGATTTAATTGAATGAATCGGCAGCGTTCGAGTATCAGCATATTACGTCCGTGAGGAAGCTCGCACCTTCTCGCAGTTGAAGCCGACGGTGGGCGCTGTTTGTACGTACTGGTCCGTCTTGAGCCGGTAGAGCGTGGTGCTCTTGCCGGCGTTGTCGAGGCCGATCATCACCGCCTGGTAGCCGTCGTCGAACAGCGACATCTTCGCGCCCATCGCGCCCAGCCAGTCCCGTGGCTGCTGCTGCTGCTGACGGCGGCGACCGCGCCCTCTCATCTAGGACATGCCCGGTAGCGATCGCCTAAACGGCGACGACGGACAGGTTAATTAATTGGCGACGCTCCCGAACCAGGGCGCCGGAGGAGGACGCCGCCGCGCCTAGGTGGACAAGCCGGGTAATTGGCGGCGACTGGCGGGCGACCGCCGCCGACAATGGCGCGTGGCGACAGCTGCCGGCAAAATCAATAGAGAGGACGACGCCGACGGTCAGCGACGTCGGCCGCTCCCATGGAAGCGGAACGCGCACCTTACACGCGCCGGTCGGCTACAGTGCGTGTCGGCGCCAGCCACGGCTGTGGGACCGGACCAACCGAATTCGGCCAATCACAAATGGAGGGATCTTGGAGGGACGGACACCAAATGATTGTTTGGCGATGCGGCGAGAGGCGTCACGGACGCTGCGTGAGCAGCGAACCGCGAACAGCCCATAATCCAATTGCTGGACGACGGCTGGCTAAGCGCCCCGTCGCCGAGCCCCACAAGTGAGGGAGAGAGGCGATGGAGCGACGGCGAGGAGACGCGACTGTGACAGGCGCGCACACACGAGACGATCGACCGCGAGCGGTCAGCGCGCTTGAGTGGGGCAGTGAGTTTATGCACGCAGGTCGACACGACGAGTGGAAATTTGTCGGAGACAGGTCGTCATTTCCGAGTGAGCAGTCGGCGCCGCGGTAGACGCACGCGCGGCCAGGCGAGGTCGAGAGCCATTTCTCGCGCGGCCGCCGAGAGCGCGTCGACTTTTATGCGCGTCCGTAAATACGTACCCCCCCCCCACTGACGACAGCAGTGCGCGCTACTGCCTATCGCTGGCGCACTTGAGCGCTGTCGACCACCCTTCAGCGAGTGTATAGGGGACGGTGGCACTCGTGTAACCTAGATCCAGTCGGCTGGCTGCCACCAACAGAGGAGGGGGAGGGAGACCATTGATTGTGTCCAGTCCGTGCCTGGCGGCATCGGCCCATGGGGCCACTCCGCAGCCATTTCGGTACGTACTTGCTCGAGAAGCTGACGACGACGCACGCAATCAAGGAGTGGCCGAGTCCGACCAACAAGCAAATGATGCGCGAGGAGACAATGACGAGCGCTCCAGATGGGCACGGCGCTCAAATTGGAATCGATTTGCACTCGACTGGCCCGAGGAAAGTGTGCAACTGCCGAATTTCTTGCTACGGCCAAACTAGGCTGCGACAGAGTTGCGGCTTGAAGGCTGGCTGGCCTGTCTGTTTCCAGACAAATTACACAGCAGTTGCGCTGTACACGGCGTGTCGACACGAGAGCGGAGGAGACTCGGGAAGCAAGGCCAAGGCAGTGTCGAGGTTGACATCGACCGAGAAATCGGACAATGAAACGCCGCGACAGGCAGTGTGACGGAGACGGACGCGCTGTGTGCAACACAAAGCCCTCTATGCAGTGCAGTTGTTAGATTGGGCAGGCTGCGCTGGCCTGGAGAGACAGGAAGCGAGCCTTTCCTTGGATGCGCATGGAAAATCGCCGTGCTGCGCGCGCGGCTTCCGTCGCGGGCGTGCGCCGTGCGCAATAGCACAACAGACAACAAGTGGCTTCGGCTCGGCGCCGCTCCTCGCCGTCAGGTAAACATACGGCGCGTCCACTACTGGCCGCCATCTCAATCTCTCGACCTCTCCCTCCCTTCGTTCTCCCCTTCCTCCCTCCGCTGCTCTTCTCACGCGGCCTTGGTCAAGGGGGGAGGCGGGGAGCCGACGCCCAATGGGTGGTCGGCGGCGCACAAAGCGGGAGGTAATCCCGTCAGAGACAACGATCAAGGTCGACGCCGCCGCCGGCGACGCCACGGCGCCTGCCCCACGAGCCGCACGGCCTGTAACAAGCGCAGTCGGAGAAGAGGTTTATTACGCGGAGAAAATCCGTGTGCGAATGTCATGCTGGCGGTTGCCGCCCAACCACAGGCCAAGGCTGGGTGCCCGCCAATCGCGAGAGTCCAAAAGAAAGGAAAGAAGGGGGCGGCGGCGGTCGAGGCCGACGGCGGTGCGCGTCTCTTGGGCTTTAAGTTGAAAGAGGCAAATTGCAAGCGGCCGGGCGTCCCTCGCCTGCCAGCCGGCGCTGATTGATGGCTCTCTCTGGGCACAAACAAAGCGAGTCTGACCGACATGACAGCTGCTAATATATTTTTTTGCGATTCGCCATGTCGATAAGGAGACGACGTTGGTGCCAGCTATAGCGTCGTCCTTCTCCTTACGCTCGGTTTCACCCAGCAAAAATTCGATAGAAATTGCACCCACTCACTCATTCAGTCGCTGGGAAAACACGAACTAGCCGCGCCCTCGAGAACTAGTCACCGTCCAGCGGTGAATAAGCCTTCTGGAGGTCGGCGGGCCGCTTGGCACTGGCACGCCTCTAGGCGTGGTATACACACACAGACAGAACTTTCCTTCGCTACACGCCTCTCTCGCTCGGTGTAGCGGGCGTGTGTGCGTCGGCTGCGAGCGAGCTGTTTGCGCAAGTGCTTTATTGGAGACCAAATAACGGTTGGCGCCACTGACAACAAAACTGTCTGCTGTGTCGACGCGTTAAGCCGAGAGCTTGACGCACAGTGGCGGAGGAGGCAAGGAAGGGAGCGGTGTGCAAGGTCAATCAGTGGCAGGACTGCTGACGACAGCCGGCGGCGTACTCTGCGATTTGCGTCAGACAAAACAGCTGGAGACTATACGGCGAGCAGCTGCTGTTTCCCAACCAGCCCAGATCAATCCGCTCTTGCGCGCAGCGTATACAACCAGATAGAGTCGTGAAAGCAAATTGACGCCGCCAGGGAAGACGTGGGAAAAACGGCGACTCATGCACGTCGTGCGCGGCTTTATCCGGTTGCACGCACGCTCGAATTATTTCGAGAGACACGAGCAGAGCTGTGACCGAGTGTGAGTGAGTGCCAAGCCAACTGAGGCGACGACTGATTACCGTGTCACGCTGATTCATAGCCGGATTGGTGCATCGCATGATGCGCATCACCATGGAGACGGGAGCAAAGCAAACATGTCAACTCAACCATGTGGGGGCTAATAAGAGTCACTTTGGTTGACTGCTGGATCAGCGGAGATGAGATGAGAATGGAACGATGGGGTCCCCCGTGCGCTTGATGACCGGTCACACCAGTATCGGCGTGCCGTTAACGAAATGAGGGAGCGAAAGGGAGTGCTCTCCGAGTGAATAAGACTGACTGGCGACACTTCAAATTTCTTTTCGCCGTCATAAATAACGCAGCGGTCGGCACGCCGGCTGGCGCAGCCGCCGCGCATTCCTTTACTCAGGGGGAAAGCTGCACTAAAACGCGCCGTGGAGAAGTGACGAGAAGAGCAGCATGCGGAGGTCGAACCGCCCCTGGGAGGCAAGGAGAGATGGCAGGGCACGGGCACCGCTTTGTAACGTCGTTGGCGCGCGAGTGCGCCAGCGTTTCGCGCGGACGCCTCTCACAGACAGGAGGACGGACAGACAACGGCGTCGCGTCGCGTCGAGCGAATTTTCTTTCGACACACAAAGAAACGGCGCGGCGGCGTCGCTCGCCGCCCGACCGACGCGCACCTACACGGCTATCGTCGAATTCCAAGACGGCGACGGTGACTAACACAATACGCCACTTAGAGGGTCTAATCTGGACCACGACTGGTCTCGGGACGCGGTGCGCAAAAACACGTCGACTGTTTATTCTCGAAGAAAGAGGTCGTGACCCGGCCAGCCGTTCTCGAGGCCGGCGGCGATGGTCTTCACGAGCGTGAGCAGCTCCACGCCGCCCGTCCTCTTGGTGCTCATCGCACCTAAAAAAATAGCGTCGTCGTTTCAGCTCTGGTGGAAATGAAGCAGGGAATGCAGCGCTGGCGCGCGCGCGCACCGGCGACGGAGAGGCCGTCGTCGCCGCGCGCGACGAACGCGTGGCCCGAGCGGGCGCCCTCCTGCCAGAGGCCGCGCCACAGCTGGAAGGCGGTGGAGCCGAAGAGGTCGCCCCGGAAGTCGACGTTCCAGAGCTTCGCGTACGAGTCGGTCGAGAGGCGCGCCTGCTTGAAGGGCGCCCCGTTCAGCGAGGGCCGCGACGGCGTCGACATGCGCTCGAACGACCGCCGGGACACGATGTCCCTCTTCGAGCCCAGCCCGTCCGCGTGCACCTAGAGAGAGTGGCCTGGCCGCCGTTGGTATTCCGGTGCGCTCCGCGTTACGCCGCGGCCGTCGCACTTACGATGATCCGCAGAAGGTCGACGGGGCTGAGCAGCCACCCGTCGCTCGGCAGCGTGTGCGTGTAGTGCGGCCCGGAGTAGGGGTCCTCAAATTGGCCGAACGGCGGATTCAAAGCGTAGTAGGTGACGGCGTTGGAATCTCTCGACTCAAAATCGGATTTCTCAACGCCATAGTCGGTCACGCCGCATGGCTTGAACACCAACTCCTCTACCGCGTTGACAAACGGTAGACGTGTCACTCTCTCGACGACTTTCTAAGTGGAATGCGTGTGGCGATCGCTTTTTGAGAAGGTTTCGATTTTCTAAATCTCTGGATTTTAGGAGAGGAGGCGCGGCTTGTGATGTAGCCTCGCGGGCTGCAGCTGTTGGTGATTTCAGAAATATTATTGAAAAAGCGCCATTTGCATTCCTGAAGGAGTAACATGTTGAATTTTGAATATTTCCAGAATGAGTCCGGCATTCCCGAGGGCTCGTGTTGCGTGACGATGGCGTCGATGAATTCCTCGAGCGGCAGTTGATGGTAGTATCCGGTGACGTAGTCTGGAGGTCTTCCCCAGCCGCCGGTGTGCTCCAGCAGGTGGCGCACTGTGATCTCCGTCACGTTCCTACTGTACGGCTGCTTTCCGTAGGTCGTGCCGAGCAGGCTGCCCGCCCCTATCACCCGTTCGTCCAGCGACAACAGGTTCATGTCGACAAGTCTGCGCGCGATCCATCTTGCAAAGTTTCACGCAAAGAAGACGACCCACCGCACAAATACCTGAAGATGGCGATGGAGAGGAGCGCCTGCGAGACGTCGCCCACTTGGAAGAGGTGCCAGGGCTGGACGAGCTCTCCGCTCCTCCAGTCCTTGTAGCCGTAGCTGGCGGCGAACTTGAGCTTCTCGTCCACGCTGATCGCCAGACTGAAGGCGGGCAGTTGGCCCTCGGCCATGTACTTCGTGACGACGTCGTCGACGAAGGCCAGGTCCCGGCGCGAGAAGCCGTCCTTCGAGCCGGCCAGGTAGGCGCGTGGCACCGCCTCCCGCTCCCAGAGCGGTGGCACGGCGGCGTAGTGGCGCGCCGCGCCCGTCCAGAGCACGTAGTAGGTGACGGCGCCCTCTCGGTCGAAGTGACTGCTCATGGACACGGGCGCCAGGCCGAGCGCGTTCCGCGTCGCGAAGTCCGCCTTCAGCTGCTCCACGCTCGTGCTGCTGAGGCACGATTGACAACGCGTCATTTGGAAATTACAAAAAAAATGGTACCATGCTACAATCTTGAAAATACATAGTGTTTTTTGCGTGGTTGCTTTGCTTGTCAATCGTTCCCTGCTGATGAGACTGGTTTTAGCCTCGGTGTTGGGGACCCAGATGCCGGCGCAGTAGACGGGTCCGCCCTTAGAGCCGCCGTAGACTTGGAACTTGACGGCGATGTAGCCTTCGTTCTTCATCTGTTGGTCGAGGTCGACGCAGTCGGCCAGGGGCACGAGATAGCGAAAGCGGAGGTCGGCCGAGTGGAGGCCGGGGTTGTGCCAGACGCTGACGTGCTCGATGTCTCTGTCGAGAGTGTAGAAGCCGCTGATGTCGACCAGCGTGTAGCCGAGCGCGCCGGGCGGTCGACGCGGCTCGCCGAACTGCACCGTCTGCTGTCCGTGGAACTGCTGCGCGTAGAGACTGACGTACTGCACTTGACTCACCGGCGCTATGGCCAGTGGCTGCACCTGAGCGGTTGGCATGAGCTGTACGCGAGATCGCCAAGATTTACGTCGCGCGCAGAGACGAAACCTGTAAGAGCAGATAGCCCTGCTGCCTCATAGACTCCGCCTTTCTGATGAGGTCGTCTTGCGTCAGCACTCTGCCCGCATCGTCGATTAGGGCCTTGAACTGCGCCAGTCGCGGGTCGCGCACCAAAATAGTGCCCAGAGCCAGCTGTCCCGACGCTGGGTCCAAGTTGAACGACAAACATACGGGCTGCATCCCACCAGCGACCAGGCTGATCAGCTTCTGAACGTACGTAAGTGACATCGAAGAATATTTGTATGTTGGCGTAAATCGGGAGTTGGTATACCCCTTGGTACTCGGCAAAGTTGTCGGAAGCGACGAATGTGAACTCCTCGGGTTCCAGAGCAATCGCTCCCGTTTTGGTCGTGTCTCGGTGCCTGCTCTCCGTGGGGTCGACAGTGAGAGGCGCTCTACCGCTGGAGCGCTGGGTCTTCTTGAGTGCCGGCGGAATGTACTGCTTGGGCACGAATTTGTCCAGCACTTTCGCGACCTTGTCCAGGAAATGGCATGTCGGCCCGCAGTCGTCGTCGTGGTCGTCGTCGGTGACGGAGGGCGGACGTTGTCGCCTCCTCCTCGCCTGTGCGTGTCCAGCGAGAAACAACAGCGGGATTAGGAGGACTGGGAGGCGCATCAGGGACACGCGGATGCCGAGTTTGATTTCCTGAGACTGTAATCGGGCGGCGAGCTCTGCCGTGACCAAGACATGTGTTTCGCGATCGCGGAGCTTTGAGGACGCGCCCGCCGGTGCACGCCTGCAGGGTAAACAGTGTCGTATAAATGGAGCGCGCGCCAGGCGCCCTCTCGGTCAACATATGCAATTGTGGGCGCTGGCACGACGCGTCGCCGACTGGACGATCACCCACGTCACTATCTCCTCCAGTCGCTGACTCTACGCAGCGATCGACTTCACTCGATATCCAGAGTGTCATTTGGCAGCAGTAGGTACAATGCAAGTCGCCGGATTTCGTTTCTGTTCGTTTGCGCGCTAATTCGAGCGTTCCTTTTCACATTTTGTTGAGGAGTGCCACCACGCACTTTGCCTGTTCATCGGAACACACCTGCTTGTACATGTTATATTCGAAGCCGCTAACAACTGTATACAATGCACATGCGCGTAGATCATTCCACGCTCACATAAGGACCACATATTACTTGTTCTAGTGCACACGCTTCACTGGAGAGACACCCATGACCATCGCAGTGTCATTGATTATGCAGCGTAGCACCCTTCAAAATGCGCACAATGCAGACGGACGGCCAAGTCATCGCTTTGAGAACTATAAATGACGTTGTATGTTCTGAAACTGCTTTCGTCCTCATTACTACTCGGCGGGCATCTATGTAGTCTTGGCTCAGAACGCCTAACTGACGACAAGATTGTTGAAGATATAGTATTACGGTGACATTCGATAAGTAGTTAGGATGCTGCGCATACCCGCCTTATGTCTAGTGTGCGTCCGTTACTGTGTACAAAAAAGCTCTTACTGGTGAACTTAATTGTACTCACAAGAGGTTATGGGCCCAGCCCACGCGTAAATTAGTTCACAGTAAGGTACAGCGTCCGTGCTGTCGTGGAGTGTTGAAAGAAGCAGTTGAGAAATAGCTGCTGGGTAGCGGAGCCTGCAGAAGAATGGCTGCCGCGGACCGACTCCCGATCGACAAGCTGACGACGGACTGCTGGGCGCAGTGGAAGAGAAAGCTGCGCGTCTACTTGATCGCGAAGGGGCTGTGGGGCGTCGTCAGCGGAGAGGAGCTGCGACCTGACCGAGACGCTGACCAAGCCGCCTGGCAGACCAAGGAGAATCAGGCGATGGCGATCATCGTGCTGAGCATCGATAACTCCCTGCTCTACATTGTCGACGAAGCGGTGACGTCAGCCGAATGCTGGACGGCGCTTCGGGGACACTTCGAGAGAGCGGCCGGAGCCACCAAGCACCATCTCCTGTGCCAGCTGATGGAGATGAAGATGAAGACCGACGACAGGATCGAGACGCACGTCAAGGCGCTGTACGACCTGTGCCGTCGACTGGAGGCCATCAACTATCCAGTCGATCAGCAGCTGAAGGTGACGGTGCTGCTGCGATCTCTGCCTGAAGAATATGCCATGATCAGAACCAGCTTGGCTCTGAAAGGGGACGCGCTCACGCTGGAGGAGGCCGTCCAGGCGCTGATCACGAACGAGCAGCAGGCTCAACGGCTTCCGCCGACATTCGCCGACGACGGAGCGATATTTGCGACCCGAAGTCGCCGTCGACACGACTTGTCGCAAGGAGGAGAAAGAAGCGGCAGAAGCTTCAACCAGCAGTGTGGAGGCAGGAGGGTCACCTGCTACAACTGCAGCGAAGTGGGTCACTACAAGCGTGACTGTCCGAAAGCTCGAAACGGAGCGGCGAGAGTGGCACATGACGATGAAGATCAACTTCTCATGGTGCTACCAGCGCAAGACAGAAGAATCGACTCGTGGATCATCGATTCTGGCGCGACCTCGCATATGACTTGCGACGCGAGAAACTTCCTCGACTACAAGAAGTTTGAAGAGCCGCGCACGGTTTGGACAGCTGACGGACGACAGCTCAAGGCGATCGGCTCAGGACGAGTGAAGATCCAGACGATGGTCGGCAGAGTCGTCAAGAAGGTCACGGCAACCGACGTGCTCTACATCCCGGCTTTGGAGCACAATCTACTGTCCGTACAACAGATGAATTGCCGAGGAGTGAATGTCCTCTTCAGCAATGGAAAGGTGTCCGTCCATCACGGAAGAACTGGCGACTTGTGGGCAACGGCAACGAAGAAGGGAAAGCTGTTTGTCCTGGATGTCCCGAAGTGGACTGAAACCGAGAAGAAGCCGTCGGGTCGATTGAAGGCCACCGTCGAGGATAGTGCGATGATGGCGACTGAGGACCACTTCAAAGTCGAGAAGATCGTTCGACACGATCATCTCGAGGAGGAGGAGTGCGACTGCCTGCACAAGATCGAGCCAGAGCAGCGGCAGCACGCGCGAGACGCGACAAAGAAGACGGCTGCAGAGCAGAAGCGCAAGAAACTCAAGGCGAAGATGGCGCTCGACAGCGAGGAGGAGAAGACGATCAAGGGCGACGAGCAGCAGCTGGCCGTCGTCCACGTCTACGTCAACACGCGCCTGCACTGCAACGGAGAGAGAACGCGACGCCGCTACACCGACAGAGACAAAGCGGGTGTCGACAACTACCACCTCAAGAATATCACCGAGGAGGAGTGTTGAAGATATAGTATTACGGTGACATTCGATAAGTAGTTAGGATGCTGCGCATACCCGCCTTATGTCTAGTGTGCGTCCGTTACTGTGTACAAAAAAGCTCTTACTGGTGAACTTAATTGTACTCACAAGAAAGATCGCTGAATTAAACAAGAAAGTTGAACAAGTTAGAACCGACTTTCATGAACTGCAAGTTGGTTTCGCGAATTTATAGTGATCAACAATACGTTTTTTCGCATTCAAAATTCAAAGAACTTTCCAGACGTTTCAACAGCGAACGCTGCAGAACTTGCTGCGAGGCGTCGATAAGCTAAAGCTGCAGTATGACAGACAAATTGTGCACCTGGAGGTGCGTGTCGAAAAACTGGAAGAACTCGTCGCTCAGCACGGGTCAAAGAAGAACAACGAACCGAGTACGCATCATACACAACAAAGAATAAGTGAGGAACTGTAGAACTTAGATGAGACAATCAATGTTGAACGGTATTGATTAAACAATTGATAGAGTGATGTCAATGTGCTGAATTCCCTATTGGTTGCACCATGTGAGCACCTGGCAATATGATGCACTCCGTGTCACTCCCCTACTCCAAAGTGATTTCGGATGAAAGTCCGATCTGGTGCGTGTCTGCATCTGAATAGTGTTGTGTATCTAAACACCAACATGGGCTGACATTTTTATTTGTTGAGGCGAGGGTGGGTCAATTCATTTGGGTTGGGTGGCGTGGGGTGAGCTACCATTTCACAGCGGTATGCATGATCGCCACATTTTTTGGTGGACTAACAATGCTTATTGGACAGGAGTCGTTACAACTTTCCTTGCTAGCCTGGCTCCGGTACAATCAGTGCCATATTGCTCTCTTGGTTCAGGTTCACGATGACCGGCTTTGCATACTTAAATGGAATGTGACCTGACGAGTGCCATGTTCGGGCCTGTACTATACTATACACTGTGTGTAGCTCGTGCGCTGCCATGCGCTGCCAAATGCAAGAGCTCGCGTGTTCCACAGTTTCACATCAAGCTTTTCGCGTCCTTGAAAATCACTGGAGATCGCCATCAAGCGACACTAAGGCTCAGTTCTATTGGCCCACAGTTGAAAGAATTGGGACAGCGAGTCGGAGGTCAATTCCGCTGGAGTGCCCACTTCTACTAATCGTCCATCGCTGATGACCATAATTCTGGAGTGCTTCGTTACGACATGAAGCCGACGAAACTATTGCACAGGAAGTGAATCCCCAATACCTGTCGCAGTCCATGACGTTCTCCAGCCGATGCGCTACCTTGAGCACGGTTGAATTTGCAAATACCGATCTAATCGCTTGCTGAAAAAAGTCGATAAGATTTGAGCAAGGCAGAGATTTGAATCGTGGACCTGAATCCTGGAGTCTGTTTCGCTGTCCACAAACGACGTTGGCTCGTCGAGCACGACAATAGTGGACTTTCTGAGCAGTGCGCGAGCCAGACACAGGAGCTGACGCTGACCTGCACTGAAACGCCAACTTTATTTACACCTTACACGTAGCCGGAGGCTACGATTACGACTACGACTACCTGAGCAAGTCCGTCTGTCCAGCAAGAGCCTGCTCCAGTCCTAAAGGGAGCGACTCTATAAACGGTTTTAAGCCAACTTGGTCCAATACGGCCCAGACGTCGCGCTCTTGGGACGTCTTGAAGGGGTCGACGTTGAACCGCACTGTCTCAGCGAACAGAAAATTCTTCTGAAAATTGCATAACGCTTGCAAGCCTTTGCACTTGCTGATTTAATAACATTTTTTTGGTGTGACTGACACATACATACGTCACTGACACATTGTGTGGTTCACCAGAAACACAGAGTTGTACACGAATAAATGACGCACCTGTGGGACAACAGCTATTCTGCACAATCATGGGTCGTAGCCCTGTCAGTCGTTTTGTGTGCATGGATTACGGTATGCAATTTTTTTTAGATTTACGTGATGAACAAGGCTCGATGTAAATAAATTCAGTCTACTATAGCAGCAGGACCACAACCCGGCTGCGAAGTATTGTGTGGTGAATGTCAGCAATTTCGACTTGGTCAATGGCGATAGAACCAGTCGTGTGCTCAAACGTATTTAGCAGTGCTTGTACCAAGGACGATTTCCCTGCAATAGGCAATTGACACGTAACATGAATTCAAGGTTCGCGAAATTACGGTGCATCTGCTCGTAAAACGTGTTTACCGGTTTTTCGATTTCATTCCAGTTTCAGGACAAACGCTGGAGAAAACATGAAACGTGGGCAATCGTTCACGGCCACTGACCTGCTCCTGTTCTTCCAACGATGCCAATCTTTTCTCGCGGCTTGATTTCAAATGAGACATCCTTCAGTGCGTACGGGCCCACTGCATTGTATTGGCAGGAGTATTCACTGAATTTAATTTGGCCGTCTCGGGGCCAGCTTGCGGGCACCTCAGTGAATGTTGCTTCTTTTTTGTGTGCGCCGGTGTCGTATGTAATAGTGTTGCAACAACACTATTACATAAGGCTCAAGCATGTAATAGTGTTGCGTGCTATATAATAGTGTTGCATGTTGCGGAGGATGAAGAACTGTTTGATAGACGTATTGGGGAGTGCGAGCAAGACTACCAGTACAGGCGTTTTTGAGTACAAGCGATACAAGCGAGTCCCAGACGTCGCTTCAGCAGCTGCAAAGACCCACCTTGCTGACTGTCGAGGAACAAGCGAAGCAACAAGCCGCCTACGACGCCAAGCTCGCATCTAAAAGGGGAAAGCAGTGATAGTCCAAAACACGAGAAAGAAGACAAGACAAGGTGAAAAACTGCAGACGAACTTTAACGGTCCATTCAACATTGAGAGGATCACAAAGTCGAACACTGTCTTCCTGAGCGGTCTGACACCTACATTTTTTAACAGTACGTTTGTAAACACTGATGGTCTGAGAATTATATTGAAAGTCTGGCAAGTCGAGAATCAAGAGCATCACGTTTGCTCGGTGAAGCAGCGTCCATGGAGGAACTTCGACCCGTGATATATCATCAACATCAACAGCTGTAACATAGTGGGCGAACCGCCCTTATTCTGCTGTGCAACACTATTATATAGCAGGTAACACTATTATATGCCAATAGGTGTGTAATAGTGTTGCAGCAACACTATGCAACACTATTACATAGCAACACTATTATATACATCACCGGCCCGTTTCTTGCGGCTGTACTCGGCCAGTCTGCACAGGGACACAAGGTCGGTCTGCACATGATTTGTGCAGAATGTCAGCAAGTTGAGCACACTGGTCGCCTAAATAACGAGGCAAAAGCACCAATGGAAAGAGAACATCTTGGTGTTGTTCTCGTCACGTTGATCGCGGACGAGACTGACAGTCCAGCAAAGCCAGCGGAAACGAGCCACCAATCCCTTGTGCTCACTGCGAACATGGATGCGATCAAGACGAGACAGCTAGACAGAAGGTCCAGCCGACTCCCAAGCCATCTGAATTATATAGCTTTTTCTGAAGAAAAAAAAATAAAAAAAAACAGTGAATTGTTGACCTAGAGCAAAGGAGATTGGCGTATCTCAGCTCGACGAACTGGTCGACCAAATGCTCGAATTTCGCCAAGAACATTCGCTGCGACCGACTGGAAGATATGATCGAAAGCCCTGAATGAAGACTGGATTTCGAATGTTCGCGGCAAAAGTGCAACTTTGCAGGTTCACCGACCGCTCAAAGTCTCCATAACATGAGAATTAATGTGAGACCGCGACGACGCCTCCATGTGCTTGAGTCGACGCGCGGGTGCGAGGAAGTGGCGCTGCAGAAGCATGTAACAACGAGTTTCAGACCTGCAGACGTATTACTCTCATCCATTCCCACAAGAACGAGCCAGTAGGCGAGGCAGAGCGGCACGAGCGCGACGACCGACAGCGGTGTGGCGAAGGCGACGAGAAGACAGGTGGACGCGAGCGCCAGAAGGTGCACCAGCCAGTTGAGGCAGTCCTTCGGCAGGTTGACGTCGACCGCGTCCATGTCCTGCACCATGACGACGGACAGGATCTTTGTTGTTGCTGGATTAAGGGCAACGCTAGGAGGCCGTCAATGGCTCATATATAGCATACCCAACTCCATGACGTCTTCCTGCCTAGAGGCACCACTGGCCACGAGGGCCGCCAAAAACATTCGGAAGAACGCCATCTGCAATCTAATTGCAGCGACAGCACGGGAAAATCCATTGGAAGTCGGCGCTGGTGGCTCTGTCAAGAATCGAACCCAGAACCGTGCGCGCGAGAGGTCGGTTCGATACCACTAGGCCCCATTCGGTTTGCATACGGAAAGGGTGCCAGGGAATGACAACGGCACCTTGCCGAGACGGTTGAGCAACATGCCAGCGGGTGTGGTAGCGAAGAAGCTGAAAGGCCGCTTGAGAATGCCGTGCAGCGCCGCCTCGTGGAGTCGCCTACTCGCCCGGACTGAGATCAGAGCCGCGCACACGTATGCCAGGAACAACAGCCCCACTGAAAGTTGGCCAATCGTAGGCACATCTATGTAGCAGGTAGCTACATACCGTAGTCTAGTCTCAGACTGTAAAATTCTTGTAACATTCTGACTGGCACTTTTGTTCTGCCAAAAAATTCGCGACGCTTACAGTAGGCAATTTAAAAACGTGTATACCATCTATCTACTTACAACTCCGGCGGTTGTCCGTGTATGTCTGCGTGTCTGCCGCGTCCGGGCTATAACTCTCGAACGGCTCGACGGATCCGGACGGGCGATGGCTCGTTCGACTCGGCCTCGCTCCGCATTTTGACAGACGCTATTCGTTTTGGTGACAAATGTCGATAATACCGATAAATAGCTAAAATGCAATTCTGGGACAAACATTTTGGTGTGACTAATGTTTCTCCCGCAGGGAACGCGTCTTTTAGAAAACGATCAGTTTTTCGGTTCTCTCAAACAGCTCGACGGATCTGGATGGGCGATGGCTTGATCGACTCGGCCTCGCCAGGCATTTCCATATATGCTAGTCGTTTCGGCAATAAATATCGATAAATGGCGAAAGTGGCAAAAACAAGCGAAAAACGGTGTATCTATGCAAACATCCATGCATCCACATCCACGTCTAAGCAAACAATAGTTGATGCGTCCGCATCCACATCCCGTTCCATGAAAACAACTAATCCTAAAAAAACTAAACAAATCGACAGCAATATCGCCTGCGTGCACGGATAAAGGTGCGATGCGGCTCGTTCGACCTGTCATCGCTAGAACCGGTTTCAGATGTGAACAGCATATGCCAACAGTCGACCCACTGAACAGATGGCGCGCCAAGCAGCTAGCGCGCTGGACAGGCGGACTGGATGGCATGCTGAACAGCTGGGGCGATCGACAGGCGGACTGGACGGCACGCTGAAAACCTGGGGCGATCGACAGGCGGACTAGACGGCACGCTGAACAGCTAGCTCGATCGACAGGCGGACTGGCTGGACGGCGCGCTGAACAGCTAGCGCGATCGACAGGCGGACTGGACGGCACGCTGAACAGCTGGGGCGATCAACAGGCGGACTGGACGGCACCCTGAACAGCTAGCGCGATCGACAGGCGGACTGGATGGCTGGCTGAACAGCTAGCTCGATCGACAGGCGGACTGGCTGGACGGCACGCTGAACAGCTAGCGCGATCGACAGGGGGACTGGATGGCAGGCTGAACAGCTAGCTCGATCGACAGGCGGACTGTCTGGACGGCATGCTGAACAGCTAGCTCGATCGACAGGCGGACTGGCTGGACGGCACGCGGCACAGCTAGCTCGATCGACAGGCGAACTGGATGGCACGCTGGACAGCTGGGGCGATCGACAGGCGGACTGGACGGCACGCTGGACAGCTGGGGCGATCGACAGGCGGACTGGCTGGACGGCACGCTGAGCGGCTAGCGCGATTGACAGGTGGACTGGACGGCACGCTGGACAGCTGGGGCGATCGACAGGCGGACTGGACGGCACGCTGAACAGCTAGCGCGATCGACAGGTGGGCTGGACGGCACTCTGAACAGCTGGGGCAATTGACAGGCGGACTGGACGGCATGCTGAACAGCTAGCGCAATCGACAGGCGGACTGGATGGCACGCTGAACAGCTAGCGCGATCGACAGGCGGACTGGCTTGACGGCACACTGAACATCTAGCGCGATCGACAAGTAGACTGGATGGCACACTGAACAGCTAGCGAGATCGACAGGTGGACTGGACGGCATGCTGAACAGCTAGCGTGATCGACAGGCGGACTGGCTGGACGGCACGCTGAGCGGCTAGCGCGATCGATCGACAGGTGGACTGGACAGTACACTGAACAGCAAGCCTGCGTGCGTCGACATGCAGACGAGTCATGGCTAGCCTGCATTGATACGCAGACGAGTCAACCTGCTGAACAGCTAGCCTGCGTTGACACACGGACCCACTGAACAGCTAGCATGCTCG
Organism: Paralinhomoeus sp. GSCO2_6; assembly: GCA_030248085.1. Taxonomy (NCBI): domain Eukaryota; kingdom Metazoa; phylum Nematoda; class Chromadorea; order Monhysterida; family Linhomoeidae; genus Paralinhomoeus; species Paralinhomoeus sp. GSCO2_6. The sequence continues at coordinate 61,729 of JASAMY010001880.1, read as the reverse complement.
ACAGGTGGGCTGGATGGGGGGGGGGGGTGGCCGAAGGCCGCTACGGGCGTCTAGTATTACTAAAGCACAATGTTTGTTTGTTTGTCTGCAACGCAGCCCAGAGAGTTGTGCTGGATGGATTGAGCTGAAATTTTGTATGAAGCTTCCGTGGGAAACTTCACCGTCATTTAAGGGCCGGATTTGCGATAGCTACCGTAATCCGCGAGTTATGCAAATTTCGCATACGTGTTTGATCGAATTTGAGAATTCAGTGTCAATTCTGCTTGGGATATATGTAATCGACCGTGATGATCACGAATATCAGATCCGTTTTCCAGTGCGATACCGTAATCGCGAGATGCGACGCATTGAATATGCAAATCGCAAATTGTTTATATTGCCATTTGACCGTGAAAAATAGCAAGAACATATGTAATCGACCATGCTGAGCATGCATCTGACATTCGTTGCTCAATCCACTACAGTAATCACAAGATATAGCATTATTCTTTTATACAGTAGTAGGACTGTTTGTGGGTTCTGTCTGCAACCAGTGCAGAGAGTTGTGCTGGATGGATTGAGCTGAAATTTTGTGTGAAGCTTGCTGGACACATTTTACCATCAAAATAAGAGTGGCACTACTGAAGCTACCGTAATCCCTGAGTTATGCAAATATAAATAAAACAGATGATAACACGGCACATTTATTGCGTGTTTCTGACTTATCAGAAGTGTTTAGAAAACAGTTCCGCACAGATCAATGGTGTTGTGGTTTGTGTAGGTTACTATTCTGGAGGTCCTGGATCAAACCTCTGCCACAAAAATACTTGTAACTTTTTTGTTTATAACTTTTTTTATTTTGCAGGTGATTATGCTATAAAAACTTCGAACTTATTATTATTTTTTTATGCACAGGACATACAACACATTCAAACAGACACACCGAAGAGCCGATTCTCCGCCTCCCCCCCCCCCCAGACATACCATCACCACAGAAATTGTAATATGAAAATTAAAAAAAAAGCTTCAGCAAGTGAGCCTCAGCGCATGTCTCCAATTTACGTCGCGGGTGTGTTGATACGAAATTTATTTAAAACAGAGTGGCTGTTACAAGCAATTCTTTAGCATTCATGCAAATGCGTTGGTTGACATGCATTCAAACACTTTGCAGTTTCATCATTGCAGTGCTTCACCATTGTACAACTGATTATTCTCAACATTATTTTATTTCATGAGACAAATTGATGTTGAACCACTTTGGAGCACTTCGCAAGCATGAGTCCTGGGTTGAAGCGGCTAGTATCATTAACTTACCTTCGCTCAGTCCAATAAGAACGAATGGCAGCACAAACGACTTTGTCACGTCGGCTGCGGACGTCACATTCGCACTGCTGTCAGACCTGAAGGTTACTCACCATGCTACACAGGGGTACATATGTTGTACTGGTATGCATGCTGCGTTGTTGGCGAGCCGTACATGTTCAACTCACCAGCTGGCGAGAAAGCATTTTCGATACACTTCCGTCGACGTCTGGCACACAAGCAGGCCAACGACGACCACGGCCCCGAGAAAGCTCGCGTGCTTGCAGTAGTCGAACAAAGCTCGGCCAGTCTATGAACAGGTTTCTGACGTGCGCTTACACTGTACTCTGCCTGGGGGTCACAAAGTCGTATGCGAGCTAACGTTGACAGTTGCCGGTTCGCCATACATGGAGGCTTTCCGCGGTAACTGCGGATAAGCGAGCGTGCTCCCAAGCGAGTCTCCGCTGCACATCGACAGTTCCGAGACGCTGTCTGAGTCTAAACACCGAGTTGCCCACTTTGGACTTTTTTAGTTAAACACAGCTAACCCTGGTCTGTCTGCGACTCGGTAGCGCACCTTGAGTCGATTCTCTCGATGGTTCCGTCTGAACAGAACAAGTCGGTCGTGAAACGGCTGTGAAACGCCAGCGCGTGCACGTCTGTGAATGCCTTTCATGTGGACGACGACGTCGGCCTCGTCGAGCAGGGGTCCGGGCGCGCTGGCGACGACGAGGCGCGTCTTGGCGGCGAGGACGCCTTGAGAGCCGAGGACTCGGTCGAGGATGTGGCGCGCTACGGAAACGTCGACGGCGGCGAGGGGCTCGTCCAGGAGGTAGACGCTCGCCTCCGCGTAGACGGCGCGCGCCAGCGCCAGGCGCGCCTTCTGGCCCCCGCTCAGCGTCTGGCCCTGCGCGCCTTTGGTGCGTTTTTTCGGACAGGCGAGGCTGCGAGCGCCGCGCACTCCGTCGCCGACGTCGCCCCGGCCTGCGGCGCCCTGGGACAGAACCATGAGGTCGTCCTCGAGCGCGCAGCTCGCGATCGCCTCGTCGAACTTGCGCCAACTGAGCGGCTTGCCAAAGAGGACGTTCTCGACGATCGACTGGTTCTGGATCCAAGGCTCCTGAGGGAGGTAGCAGGTCGAGCCCGTAATGCCGACGGTTCCGCCTCTCTTCTCCATTTGGCCTAAATGACCACACACACACACTCACGATGCGCACGCACGCACGCACGCACGCACGCACGCACGCACGCACGCACGCACGCACGCACCAACGTATGTAATTGAACACACGCGCGCCCACAGCTCGTTGAAACAAAGTCAGAGATACCGAGAAGAGCGCTCAGTAGACTGGACTTCCCGGAGCCGGGAAGACCAACGATGACGCACAATGCACCTCGCTGCACCGAAAGGTTTATGTCTTGAAGGGTGCACTCTGCTTCTCCCCAAGAGAACCAACCGCCTTCCGCCGAAATAGCTACGTCTACAACGCAGCTTCGTCAGGCGTCATAGAACCGTAATTAGAACAATGCGAATAATCTGCGAATACATTCACGCAAATACAATAACATAAAATGCATAGATAGACAATGAATGAACGTGACGCGTCGTCGTCGTAAGAAGGCTCGTCGTATTTGAAAATCAAAAATATACCACTCGAAATATCGACAGTGTCGAGCTGGACATCTTCTGGCTGCTTGAAGAATTCGGCAAGCCTTTCCTGACTCACCATGGCCTGAATGAATATGTTGGTCACTTCGGCCATTGTGTCCAATGCTCCTTTGGTGACGTTAAACAACGACAGCGACACGAAGACAATTTCGGGAGTCAGTTGATTGTTGGCTGGATCGAGCCACACAAACGCGACGAACGCTGCTGAGCTCATCTGGAAAGGCAAAGGCAACCAACCGTAAACCTTTCAATTACCCCACACCCACACTCCCATAATTAACGGTAGTCCCCTTTCCTTGCGATTACGCGGGCAGCGTATGGCCTACTGGTAGAGAATCGGCCTCTTGCGCGCACGGTTCTGGGTTCGATTCTTCACGGAGCCACTAGATCGAGGACTTCCCTTTCGATGGATTTTCTCGTGCCGTCGCTGCCCTAGATTACAGAAGGCGTTCTTCCGATTGTCTTTGGCTAATTATGCGACGACGACGGGAAGGCGTCATAGAGATGGGTATGCTAACGGGCCATTGGCGGCCTCCTAACGTTGCCACAAATCCAACAACAACAATTACGTACGATTCCCTATTATACATATACCCCTTCCCTTCTACGGCCCGAATGAAACAATTAGCGGATTAACGGTATACTAAAATGCACTTGAACTGAACTAAGACGGAAGATGCAGCCGTCAAAACAGTCACGCAGCTACTGAGAATCGTGACCCTGCGGCTGTGGTGCAGCTCCCTGGTGCGCAGTTCCGATGTCTAAAATATTCACTTTGCAGCTCGACCGCAGCTGCCAGAAGCAGGTGAAGAAGTGCAGGGCTTACCATCTCTTCCACTATTTGCTCCCAGCCATGCAACTTGACGGCTCGGACTCCAGCGAAAACTTCATCCAAACACCTGACGCGTTCGTCTTTCAATTTCAGCTGTTTCGCCTGTGAAGAAGCACTTGCGTACAAAGTCCGTGTGTGTGCTTTTGACGTTCGCGCGCAACCTGAGCTTTGGCGATCTCTCTGACCAAAAAGTAGTTGAGCGCGATCCCAAGAACAGCCGCTCCTATTCCAAATACAGTCGCCGTTCCCAGGTACGGCCACAGCATGGCCACTCCGAGAACCGTCTGAATTCCGCACTGGACATGCGTTGGTTGGTTGCACACGTTGTGGTGAGTGTACCTTGGACGGAGCGGCCCACACGGCGTGAATGTAGAGCACGAAATGCCTGACACGGTCGCAGTCTACGGACATCAGATTCAACAGAGAGCCACTGGACGTTCTAGCAGATGGAGACAGTCGCAGCACCTTTTACCGAGTTTGTGATGAATACCGTAAACAGAATAACAGATACAGAAATACTGAATAATTGGCCTGTAGAAGGTTGTTCAATTATGGGGGGGGGAGAATAAATTACTGTAAATGCTCCAATACTGCCCCAGGGCAAGAAGTACCATGCGATTTGCGTTATGGCAAATGTGCATGGCAGTGACCAATAGGGCTGGTCGTGGCCTAGAGCCCGCGCCCTTTGGAAACTGTCGTGTACCTGCTGCCAGCTGGCCGCGCAATTTCACCCACATGGGTGATGTTGTGCGGTCAGTTGACACCTGACGGCAGCAGGGCACACTGGTAAAAGCAGAAACGCTCAACCAGCTGGGTCAGGTGCCTCCCTTCGGGGAGTGGGTGAAAGCCGCAACCGCTTTTTTGAAATGCGGGGATACAAATCAAACGGTAGTTATGTATAAGTGGTGTGTGCACAGCTACACCCATTAATGAATGACATTTCAGGTACTTTGAACTGTGTATCACTTAAGAAACACCATACAATTCCAATATGCGCCTAGGTAAGGTAAGGTAAGGTGAGGAGGTTGAAAGTATAGTGTCGGGGGCACTATTAGATGATTTACGGTATAAGCCTGTAGGTAGGCAGAAATTTTACAAAAAAGTCCTGCCGACAGGCATGAAGTGGGTCAGATTTTGGAGGAGGGGCTAATTAGAGTGTGTGCACGGTAGTTTAGGTATAGTGGATGGAAGGCTAAAAGCGCGCCTCATAGGTATGTAGTTACCTATGTACCTTCTGATAGACGGCGTTCAAGAGCAAGGCGTGAGCATGCAACGACGTGCTTTCAGTGGTGTAGAGGCACTTGTTCTTGAAGAAGGAAGTCACCAGTTGCGAGGAGACGAATAGCAACGTGGCGTAAGCTACTCCCCGCCAGACTGGCTGCTTTTCATCCGAGGTAAACTTGATCAAATAGCTAAAAGGCGCCAGACAACTCAATGGTGCAATATCGTATACATGTTGGCAATAAGATTTAGGAACTGTAACCGGGACACCGTAAGTAACTGTACTTGTATGCAAATGAAAAGTCCCTGAGAAAAACAAAGGAGCACAAAAAGGGTGCAAACAAAACAAAAATAACCTCAGCAAGACAGGATTGATGAAGAGAGAAATGATCGTAACAAATCGTAGCATCATTGAGATGAGCAAGTCGCGTTTCACAGCCGTCCAAATCAGTTGAGTGACATTGACGTTGAAGCAGCCGCCTTGTATCGATCCATGAGCACAATTGACTAAAGTTCATGTTCAAACGTAAACCATGGATTAAAAACGATTAGACGTTACCAAAGCTTAGAGCTGGACATGGTTTTAGGTGCTTATGCATAGGGTCACGTACATAACATTCGACGCTTAGCAAATTCATAGCGGCACACAGGTCAGCTATGGCAAACGTCGAGGCTACATTTTCCTGCAACGTTACAGTACTGTAGCTAAACCCAATAGCGCTTCGAAGCGCTATTTGAGAGTTCTCGGTATCCGTAAGGCGTACCTGACGTCTGGTCAGGCATTAGCCATCGCTTCAGCGCTTGAGAGCCGAGTCTAGCGGGCGCGGGCGGGATGTCGCAGCGCAGAATAGTGGACTGTTTGGACAGGAGCGGGTCGAGCCAGTGCATAAAAAGATGATTGAGAAACGATGCCTTCTCTTCTGGGCTCCCACGATCGTCCTCCTCCTCCTCGTCATCGTCGCATTCACGCCTGTCGGCGAAGCAGTAGAGCATCACCTGAGCCGCGCACACGACAGACAAGATGCTCAACTGTGTCGGAGCCACCAATGGTATTGGCCACATTTCTGCATTGTCCTAAACCAGGACTATGGTCCATTTGAAAGCACTTTTTGCGCCATCGTCAGCACCTGAAAAACCGGGACGAGCAGAAGGGTGCACAGTGACATCGTTCCCCAACACATTGGAAGCAGTGAGGAGCTAACCACGCCGCTGCTGATTCTGCGCAGCTCGAAAAAGTAGACGAGTGACTGGAAGGAAGGAAGTTGTATAGCGTGGTGGCATGTAGGTACTTCACACGATTGCAGGATGTACCGTAAATCCTCCAATAGAAGCCTCCTCCAATAGTGCCCCCATCCAATAGTGCTTCCGGGTACGGCAAGGTTGAAAGTATAGAGCCCCCCCTCTAATAGTGCCCCTGGGCGTACGTGGTATGTTATGCCATGTGCCTTTTATGGGCAAAAGTAAAGTGGTACGTTACATATATATCGTGTATACACACTACTACTGACCAATAAGAGTACGTTTCAGCAACTGTTAACGGTAAATCAACCATTAAATGTGGCAAAAGTGATCAAAATCACTGAAAAACTCGGCAGTTTTAACAGCGAAATTAGCATTACCGGTCAAAATTTTTACGTTGAAAGTATAGAAGCCCCCTCCAATAGTTTCCCCCTCCAATAGTGCCCTCGGGTAAGGAGAGGTTGAGAAACTGAAGGTACTGTACTGCAATTAATAAACGTTGCATACGATCGCCAGCACTCTGCTCCACACCGACGGAATGGAAGCTGTAATCGGCAAAGGTGCTGTGAATGTAGCAATTGTCTCGTAAATTGCGGAGACGCATACAACACCGAGAGCGAGATTGGCCAAAATCTAAAGTTCACGCAATGTTAGCTGCAAGCAACCCAACAGCGACACTGCAACCAACCAGTCTCAGCCAGAGTTGATGGCTTCGTCGAAGTCGGTCGTTCGCGTGTCTGCTGATGTCGCTCCACAGAAATGGGGCCGATATCAGCGAGAACGCGGTCGGTAGCCAGTCCAATATCAACGCATAGTGCCGACCCGCTTCGCTTGGAAACAGAACTTCGAACAACGCTTTCATCAAGCCAGGTAAATGGATAATAGATGGTGACAGACGATCGATTAATGCAGTTTAATAAGAGCAGGTTAATGACAATAAAGTCGATTAATGGGTGGACAAATAAAAATATAGTTCTAGAAAGTTAGGACGATTGATTGCGCCTTACGAGTTGCGAAATGCACTCTCCTTCCGTTTAAGGCTGCCGTTTCTAACGCAGCAACGTTGCGCGTTGCGTGTCATATACCTAATCGTAGGAGCGTCAGTTCACACGTCGTAATGTGGCGTGCACATACCCCTGTGCTGTTGAGAGACGTTGCACGTGCGCGCGAGCGCTGACCAATACGTTCTCAGACTCCATATACCCTCGCTTGATTTGGCAAAGTGAAAGTCACTACAGAAAATATTGGGAATTTTACAAATCGGACGCATGGACAGCTTTTATATTGAACCGATGTTCGTCTTTTTCAGTAGTTACCTATGTGCAAAAGTGTCGAAGTACAAAGTGCAAAGTACAAAGCAAAGAAGTGTCTTGAGGCACAATTCGGTTGGACGATGGGATGCAGCACAGAGTGGACTGTGGACTGGTGTTGTGATGCAAGACCTGCCTGATTGCGCAATTGAATTCGTTTCTTTGATGGCAAAATCCCAAAAACGCATATCACACATCACATCATGATCATGATCGTGATGATCATCAACACATCATATCACACAATGATACTCACAACAGCTCATGCTCCTGCAACTTTGAAAATTTTCGACTGTTTCGACTTCCATATATAGCTCCACCAACCCCAATAATCGTCCCAAGAATAGCTCCAATTATTCCCAATGATATTCCAATCCACATCAGCACAGTCCCTAAAGATAAATTGGGATGGCTCGGCTGTGTTTAGTGCAATTAAAAATACCATACATTCTCCAATAGTACAACTGGGAGTACTGTTGTTTCAACCCTCTGCTACCTGGGGGTACTATTAGAGAGGGGCACTGTACTTCAAGCTCAAATTTTTTGTTGGCAAACCAAAATGGTGATGTGCAGTCATTTTTTTCCATTTTGTAGTTGATTTACCAATAGTCACTAAAACGTCTGTTTAAAATGGGTGTAGGTGTAGACTGTAGCTGTGTATTCAGTGTTCACAAATAACAGTTAACTACTGCTTTATGTTTGTCCATATATGGTGCATAGCATGTACCGTAAACCCTATAATTAGCCCCCTATAATTAGCCCCCCCCCCCTATAATAATACGCCCTCCCAAGACCACTTTGAGTTAATAAGCCCCCCCCTATAATTACGCCCCCTCCCTAAATGGACCATCGCCTAAAAGGCACATGTTTTCATGTCTGGGTGTATGTATGGTCGCGTATGTGTATGTATGTACACATATGTGCATGTGAGACTGTGTGAGAGTGTGTTAGAGTGTACCAACGTGTGTGTACAGCGCCTTTTTCCCTTAAAAATCGCCTCCACGCGCCTTTTTGCCCGCACATCTTCCCACTCATCGACACTTCCAGTTTATAAGCCCCCCCTATAATTAGCCCCCCCCTATAATTATACACCCTCCTAGAGCTCGAACGAAAAAATTAGCCCCCCGGGGGGCGAATTATTGGGTTTACGGTATATGGAACCTACCCTGGGGGACGATTGGAGAGGGTGTACTATTGGAGCTGGGACACTATTTTGGAGAATTTACGATATATGCATTTTGCTTAGTCTTAAAACCGTTCTGAAATATGGAGTGTTAAAAGCAGCACTGAAAGAACAGTTATGTGTAGGTAAATGATGGACATCAGAAATACCAGTGTTGTTTTGCTTGTCAGCAGGTTCATCCTTGGAATCATCTTCACTATTAGTCTTGGTCTTTTGATCAGAAGTGCCACTTCCACCTATGGGTGTGCCATCTTCCATCGCATTATCAGAGACATCAGAGAATGAGTCACTAATCAAACTTTCTTTGGAAGCCTCAGCAGAATCTTCAACTTTCGGACTCTCTGTGGATTTACTTTGTACAGATCGGTCATTGGGTGGACTTTCAGTTTCAGAACTTTCATTTTGTACAGATTGGTCATCTGCTGGAGTTTCAGCACCTTCATTCTGTACAGATTGGTCATCTTCTGGAGTTTCGGCACTTTCATTTTGCACAGATTGGTCATCTGTTGGAGTTTCAGCACCTTCATTTTGGACAGATTGGTCATCTTCTGGAGTTTCAGCACTTTCATTTTGCACAGATTGGTCATCTGCTGGAGTTTCAGCACCTTCATTTTGGACAGATTGGTCATCTGCTGTAGTTTCAGCACTTTCATTTTGCACAGATTCTGGATCGGCTTGACTTTCAACACTTTCATTTTGTACAGATTGGTCATCTGCTGGAGTTTCAGCACCTTCATTTTGTACAGATTGGTCATCTGCTGTAGTTTCAGCACTTTCATTTTGCACAGATTGTGGATCGGCTTGACTTTCAACACCTTCATTTTGTGCAGATTGGTCATCTGCTGTAGTTTCAGCACTTTCATTTTGCACAGATTGTGGATCGGCTTGAGTTTCAACACTTTCATTTTGTGCAGATTTGTCATCTGCTGAAGTTTCAGCACTTTCATTTTGCACAGATTGATCATCTGGTGCACTTTCAGTGCTTTCATTTTGAACAGATTGGTCAACTATGGCTGGCTTCTCACCATCTTGTTGTACTTGAGCAGTACTCGCTGCTTTTCCATTTTCATCATTGTTTTGTTTCTGAGTATCTTTTCCATCTACACTCTCCTCTTCTTTCTCACTTCTGGATAGAACTGTATTCTTGCTAGATGACCCTGGTTTCTTATTTGTTGATTGACTATGATCATCAACTTCTGTTTTGTCATTGTCATTATCTTTTTCAGGTGACTGATCAGTCATTGTTTCTTCTTCCTTGCTAACACTCTTTACAGCAACACTGTCTGCAGTGTCCATTTCTGTCTTGCCTTGTGCAGGTGCTTGTGCTGAGCTATCTGCACCAGCATCCTGAATTACAGATTTCTTTTCAGTATCTTCTAATGGTCTTGTCTCAGCATTCAGCTGATCCTCAGAATGGTCATCAAAACTTTCCAATGGCTTTACAGTGTCAGGCTGCTTTGCAGGTTTCTTGTCTGTTTCTGCCTTTGCCATTTCTGGAGGTCTTGTTACAGTCTCTTCATCAGATGCTTCACCTATAACAGGTTTATTGCTGCCTGCTTTAGCATCTGAAATCAACAATGCTCAAGTAGAGTTGTGATACATGGAGTGCATTTCTTACCATTTGATGTTGCAGGCAAAGGTCTGGAAACAAGTAGAATAAAGACAACCACAAAATTGAACAGCTTAAACATCCTTTTTCCATTCAAGAAAAAGTTTGGTAGCTTATTTTTAAGCTTTCTACCCATTCTATTATCCACCTTGTCAGGTGGTCCAGAGAATGGCAGGTGCCATAAATGTTCCAACACAAGCATATGGGGGAGAATTGGGATTGGGGAGAGGCTGCAGGGGCTTCCAATTGGATTGGTGGGGGTGGGGGGGGGGCACAATCTGCCAAGAATATTCAATCAAGAAGTTATGTTAGACAAAAAGTCTGAACAAAACAAATGACTAATGGTGCAATAACCAAATGTTATGAGAGCCAAAATGATTTGTAAATGACTGCTACCATGTACTTCCTTCAAACAACTTTGTAATAAACTAGTGTGGTCAAACAAATGCATTTTGTGGAAGCATGTACTGGTGGCATGTGGGTGTGGTTGGGGTGGGGGGGGAGGGGCACTTCTCAATCTCACTCAAGGGCCTTCAGCTGATTTGTGGAAAATTTATGGCATTACTCTGTGAAGCGAATCTATCTCAAAAGTAAAAAGCTGCAATATCTTTTAGTTCCACACAGCAAGTGGGATGCCAGCATAATGAAAGAGCTGCTTGCAGGCATTGTGTAATCTCTACACAAATGCAGCTGAGCAAACATATGAGGTCCGTTTCCGTTTTGAGCAAAAGTCAGTGGCATCATTCAATGGCTTTGCAGTCCACTCGCCTCAAGTGGCTGGATGGACACAATTAGACATACCTAGGTGCAGTACTGCAATGTCCAAAAGGGACAGGCGACAGATCACAGGACAAGATAAAACAGCACTGAGAAGAAATGAACACATGAATCACAAAGCTCCAATATCGTCGTCATCATCATCATCATCATCATTAATCACTGGGTCCAAGAAATCCGAAATGTCTATCATGAGTGTAACAGAGTGAAAGCAAGTCAGTATATGTATTTCTTGTAGTGTGAAGCTGTTATGATGTCTTGACTGTAGCCAGATTAATGCTGCTTTGAGATGAAGAGACCTGCACCAGCAGCAACCATTCCAATCACAGCAATGATTCCAAAAACGATTAGGACCCAAGCCCACCATGCCACTGAAACAAATTCATCCTGTGACGTCAAGCACATCTTCATGTCTCGAAGACAAACTCACTTCCTGCTGATTCCTGATCGTCCGCATCATCATCATCATCCTTTTCGCCCGTTTCTTCACTTTCATCAGCACCTTTTTCAGTTTTTTCTGCTTTGACTTCCTTCACAGTTTCTTCGGTCTCGCCTGTTTCCTTTGATTTGCCTTAATTATTCGTTTTGTTCCCATTGCTTTACAAACTTTGCATAGAGTTTGCTAGAATGTCTGTAAACTACACAAACTTTCTAAATCGCCCTGCAGCCTTCACTGGCACACGAACAAACCTTTAAATCATACCTGCTTCTTTTGGGGCTTCAGTCTCTTTCACTTCTTTGTCATCTTCCTTAGTTGGGGCATCATGCGTTTTTTCGTCAGTTTTGGCCAGTTTTACGACCTTCTCTTCTTCCTTTTCTGCCGGTTTGTTCTCTACTGGCTCGACCTTCTTTTCTATAACAAGACCTCTCGTGGGCTACATTTGTATACACTATGAACGCAGTAAACCTGTTGACCTTTTGCAGCGGTTATCCTGCTCACTAGAAACAGAAGGACAAAGGTCAACAGCAGAAACTTCAGTGAAGCGTGCATCATTTTCGCGACGAGCGAATTTCGCAACTCAACGAATTTGTAGTCGGATATTCAGCCAGAAAACGGACTATCGGTACGATCGCTTATGAGTACGTATTCAGCAACTGAGCGGGCCTGCGCTGGTCGTCGTGGGCTCTCGATTGTGCGCTGTTGGTGTGCCGTGAATGCTGGAATAAAAAGGGGCGCCTGACACTCTGTGGGAGGCACGTAGACGTGGAGCTCTCAATTCTTGATGGAGACATCACGGTAGTGGGATGGCATGCTATGGCCACAGCCAGCTTGGCTGATGCGACTATTGTGCAAGAGTAGCTGCGCTGCGTCCAGCTGATCAAACTCTAGAGGCCTCACCGATCGGCAACGACACCACACCACACACCACACACGCGTGGCACAACAGCACAGCGAGGTGCGCTGCGCTCGTGGCATGAATTCAACACGCTCAGCAGTGTCTTTCTTCAGCAGAAAGCAAAGCAGGGTGACATACCGTAGGTGGCAATTTGTGCAAGTGACGTACTCAAACGGCTCAGACCGAAATCGGCTGCTTAAAAAACGTGTCAAAATATATTGTGCAAAACTAGAAGATAGTGTCAAATTGGTTGACACTAATCAGTCACAAAAAAGTACAAACATGCAAATTTCTAGAAAAAGTGTGCAGCCGGCGACGTCGTTTAAAAATTCAAACAGATGGATACCGTAGTTTGTAAAAGTGCGTCGGGAAATTGTCATCCCTTTGGCGAGTCGGGTAAGGCAAGGCACGGAGTGAGGAGCGAGCAGTGCAAAGCCACCATTCCTACCTATTGGGTTTGTTTCGTTGACACCTCTCCGACTTCCGTCCCGCTCTTCGAATGTTCTAGAACAGTGACGTTATTCAGCAGATCGGCAAACAGTGTTTCCGAGTCGCCGTCGCCGGCGCCGCTTATCAGCTGCTGTAAAACGCGTCGCGTTTGCGCTTCGCGACAGTTAGCGCTCTCTGCGAAATGGACGCGATTCTACGGAGAATCTGCGACGACGACGACTGGGTGCGTGGATTTTTTTTGTATGATTGGTGTTGTTTTTTAATTTCTGGCAACTGTACGTCTAGGCGGCGTTGGAGGGTGGATCGAACAGCAGTTGGCCGCCGGCGCCGAGCGTCTGCGTGCAGCACACGCTGCTCAGCTGGCTGCCCTGCCTCTTCCTCTGGCTCTGCACGCCCATCCTTCTCTACCACCTCTTCAAGGCCAACGTCAAGGCATACGCACCGCTCAAATGGACCTTCGCCCTCTGCGCCAAGATCGTGCGTGGCGGCCCACTGGTGCAGTGCAGCTGGCATACGTTGGTCTTTCCCTCGCAGGCGTTGTCGTCGGTGGAGTGCAGTCTGGCCGTGTTCATGCTCGCCTACTCGGCCTATCTCTCGCAGGTCGAACAACTGGACGTGCCCCTCGTCTGGTACATCTACCCGTTGCTCCTCTTTCTCTCCATGGTTTGTTTTTCTATTGTCATAACCTCATAGCAACCGCTTTTGGCGCGTTTCGTTATCGTTTCGTTTTTTTCGTTGTTTTTCCGCTGCACCGAGCCGTTATGTTCGACAATATCGTCGGTTGATATTGATAATAGCGCCGCCTCCGTGTTTACATTTCAGCCCGTCGTGCTTTTGTTATTATCAGCACCTGAGTGCTTCGGCGTAGGCGTACGCGCGTGCGTGCATTCCTGAGTGTGTGTACGGTTGGCGGTTTTTTTGCAGTTCGACGCGCTGCTGCTGCAGCTGCTGTGTCAGCGTCGCGGCATCCGTACGAGCGGCGTCCTCTTCCTGGGATGGCTGCTCTTCTGCCTCTGCTCACTGCCTGAGTGGCGCTGGCTACTGGGACGAATCACAGAGCAGGTACCAGCACTTTGCTGTCAATGGGTTTCTCGCTATCCTTCAGCGCGTTGTAAGTCGGCGCGATGAATAATTCTCATTTGGCGACGTACAAACGCGCGCACGCGCGTCTGGCAAACGCTCGCAACGCAACGTAGTGCGCACTGCGCAGCGCGCGCGTGAATCGGCACGCGCGACGACGACGCGGAGTTGCGAAGCGGCGCAATCTTCAGCCTCTCAGCCGGCGGCCAACCAACCGACTGGCAAAGAGTGACGTCGCGTGCAAACACGTCTTCGCGCGATTGCAGCAGACGCGGGCAAACAGAACGCCGCCCTCCAACTTAGTCCCTCCCTATCCATAAGTCGCTAGCTGCACGGGTGCAAGCGGGGTGCATACGGGACAGGCAGCAACTGACGGGACACACACGGGATGGGTTCACGCACGCACAACATTGGAGAATTGTCGATTCGAGTTGTCTGCTCCGTATAATGGGGGGCGGGTTGCACTGCAGGAGGCGCTCGACTACTGGCGGACCGTGCCCTGTGTCGCGTTGCACGTGGGCTTCTGGCTGGAGCTGCTGCTCAGCTGCTTCGCCGACCGACGAGTCGAGGACGAACAGGGAACGAAGACCGTTCGTCCATTGCGTTCCGCGTCTGCCTGTCTCGCGCCTTTCGTTCACGCGGCGCCCATTCGCAGAAGCGGTGTCCCGAGCTGCGCTCCTCCTTCCTGAACCAGCTGACCTTCTGGTGGTTCACGCCGCTGGCCGTGACGGGCAACAAACGCGCCCTAGAGACCTCCGACCTGTGGGAGCTCAACAGCCGCGACTCCTCGCGTCGCCTCGTCGCCCACTGGGACGCGCGCTGGCAGCCCGCCGTCAGAAGTGGGCGTGCGTCGACTGAACGGCGTCGACAATGATCGGCGCCTTCAGAGTACCACCAGCGGAAGCGTCGACAGGAGCAGGCGCTCGAGCGTTCGCTCGAGTACACGAGCAAGGCCGAGGAGGTCGCCATCGTCTCGGGCCGTCGCGTCCCGCATAAGCGTGCCGGCAATGCGTCGTCGGCGTCGGCCAAGCAGCCGGCGCACCCTTCGGTCGTGTGGGCGCTCTTCGGTGTCTTCCGACCCATCATCTTCTCCTCTGTCGTCTTCAAGTTCATCTTCGACCTCCTCACCTTCGTGGGACCGGAACTGCTGAAGTACTGTGGTGCACTGTCTGTAGACTTCTCAAATGTTCGTGTGCAATGCAATGGCGGCCTGCATTGCCAGGTACCTGCTGGCGTTCATCAACGACTCGTCCCGACCTCTCTGGCAGGGTGTAGGCCTCGCGCTCGCCATGTTCTTCACGGCCGTCGTCCAGTCCATGTTCCTGCACCAGTACTTCCATCGCACGTTCCGTCTCGGCATGAACATCCGGAGCGTTCTCACTGCTGCAGTCTTCACCAAGGTTATTGCCTGAATGTTGTGCACGGGTGGTGGTTGTTGATACTCGTGGCTTCTGCAGAGTCTGCGGCTGTCGAACGCGGCGCGCAAGGACCGCACCGTGGGCGAGATCGTCAACCTGATGTCAGTCGACATTCAGCGCTACCAGGACTTGACCACCTTTGCCAACCTCTTCTGGTCTGCTCCTCTGCAGGTCAGCAACTCGTGAAGGATGTATTTTTATTTTGGCTTTTTATACAATAGCCGAGTCAGTGCTTCTAGAACAGTTAGTGATTTTGGAATGTACAACGTTTGCAAGTTCATGGGCCTGGGCCTGGGAGTTCCCGAATGGCAATACGATGCAATAAACCACTGAGCTGCTATTCACACGCTCAATTGTAGTTGCTCATTGTAACTTAGATTTGTCTGGCGATCTTCTTTCTCTGGCGCATGCTGGGCGTCGCAGTATTCGGTGGTCTGCTGATGCTGCTGCTGATGATCCCCATCAATGCATGGATCTCCGTCAGAATGCGCGCGCTCCAGGTGGGGGCAGTAGTAGTCCTTGCGCTTCTGTTCTCACAGAGTGGGAAGGCTGAGTGTCGGGAATCGTAGACGCAGCGGAGTCTGTCTCTCAGGCAGAGCAGATGAAGCACAAGGACGACAGGATCAAGATGATGAACGAGCTGCTCAACGGCATGAAGATCCTCAAGCTCTACGCATGGGAGCCCAGCATGGAGAAGATGGTGCGTGCTGTCTGTAGCAAAGGCAAAATTCTCCAAAACCGAAGCAACTTTATTATCTAGGTGCTGGAAATCCGCAACAAGGAGGTGGCTGTCTTGAAGAAGCTGGCCTATCTGAGCGCAGCCATGTCGCTGAGCTGGACGAGTGCGCCCTTCCTCGTGAGGAAAAGCAGGATCGGCACTGTACTTCTAAAGGCTGATTCACAATTAACGGTCTTCCCAGGGGGGGGGGGTGGTGGGGGGTTGGGTGGGGGGTTTTTGGTTCGTTTTGGTGGGGTGGTTTTTTTTCGGAAAAAAGCGCGCAAAAAAGGGGGCGGCGGCCGGGCGCGGCCTGGGCTAAAAGGGGGCTTTTAGCTGTTTTTTTCTCTTGCTGCTGCGGGGGCGGGGGTGTGGGACCCCCCGGGGCCAGAACCACGGGGGGGGGGGGTGCCACTCCGCGCTTTTATAATGGGCGCGCGTGTTCAGTTTTTGCGCACTCGCCGCCGCTCGCCAACGCGCCAGCGGATTTGCATCAAAATTGGTGGCTAAGTAGGAAATTTCACGGGCTACAAGATGGCGTTAACAGTTTCTAGCCGCTTTTGGAATTTTCGCGAGAACAGTCGCATTCTTCTGTCGCGGTGTAAAAAACGCGCTTTACAGTAAATTTATGCCCAGCGTAAAAGTTTTTATTAAAGGCCAAATTTAAAAATCTAAAAGACTAGGATTACGGGTATTGCCCTGAAGTTAATTTCATCCCATTATAGCTCCGCTCCAGCACGCACCCAGATGGCAGGCCAGAGCGAAAACTGAAAATCCACTTTTCGTGCCATTTGGTACCAAAACTTTAAACGTCCATTTCTGATCAAAAAATAGTTCAAATTAAAACAAATATGGGCTATGTATAACCGCCTCGACGTCCTCTTTCGAATGCCGCATAGCGCGTCGCGCTCCGACCTACGGTTCAACCGCACGGCGCCTGTAAGCGGTCTCGGGTGCCAAAATCGGTCAAAAATACAAATCTTCTGAGTTCAGGTTCTCAGCGCTGGGGAGGAGATTCGAAAATCCGCGCGACAAAAAGTTTTCTACCTACCTCGACTACGAACCACGAAAATCTCATCGCTGGGCGATAAGCATGCAGACCTGGCTAGTCCAAAAGGTGTGTTTTTGTCCATTTTCCATTGTAATTGCAATCTTTTAAGTCTATTTTCTCACGCGTTTGTTAATTGTATCCAAAACGTTTGTGCAATTTAGATTCGCCTCATCATGCTGAACAACCGGACGTGCGATTCGACCAGGTTTGGAAACTTTTTATTTTCTTGAGTTTTGAGCACCCCAATTCTGGAAGTTGGAATAACTATAAAAAATAAAAAGTTTCCAAACCTGGTCGAATCGCACGTCCGGTTGTTCAGCATGATGAGGCGAATCTAAATTGCACAAACGTTTTGGATATAATTAACAAACGCGTGAGAAAATAGACTTAAAAGATTGCAATTACAATGGAAAATGGACAAAAACACACCTTTTGGACTAGCCAGGTCTGCATGCTTATCGCCCAGCAATGAGATTTTCGTGGTTCGTAGTCGAGGTAGGTAGAAAACTTTTTGTCGAGCGGATTTTCGAATCTCCTCCCCAGCGCTGAGAACCTGAACTCAGAAGATTTGTATTTTTGACCGATTTTGGCACCCGAGACCGCTTACAGGCGCCGTGCGGTTGAACCGTAGGTCGGAGCGCGACGCGCTATGCGGCATTCGAAAGAGGACGTCGAGGCGGTTATACATAGCCCATATTTGTCTTAATTTAAACTATTTTTTTTATCAGAAATGGACGTTTAAAGTTTTGGTACCAAATGGCGCGAAAAGTGGATTTTCAGTTTTCGCTCTGGCCTGCCATCTGGGTGCGTGCTGGAGCGGAGCTATAATGGGATGAAATTAACTTCAGGGCAATACCCGTAATCCTAGTCTTTTAGATTTTTAAATTTGGCCTTTAATAAAAACTTTTACGCTGGCTATAAATTTACTGTAAAGCGCGTTTTTTACACCGCGACAGAAGAATGCGACTGTTCTCGCGAAAATTCCAAAAGCGGCTAGAAACTGTTAACGCCATCTTGTAGCCCGTGAAATTTCCTACTTAGCCACCAATTTTGATGCAAATCCGCCGGCGCGTTGGCGAGTGGCGGCGAGTGCGCAAAAACTGAACACGAAAAACGGCGGAGTGGCACCCCCCCCTGCTTCTAGGATTCTTCATTCTATGCCTTCAGGTAGCCGTGGTCTCGTTTGGTGTTTTCGTTTTTATCGATCCAGAGCACAACATCTTGACTCCTCAAGTCGCTTTCGTGTCCTTGGCTTTGTTCAACATCCTCAGGTAAGTGTGTTGCTGTTGACTGCTCTATTTGATGTAGGGCCTCAACAGGACGCCCGCTCTGTGTACAGATTTCCATTGTCGGTGCTGCCTGGAATCATTGGCCAGTCGGTGCAGTGGATGGTGAGCAACAAGCGTCTGAAGGCGTTCCTGGCCGAAGAGGAGCTGGACACGAGCGTCGTTGACAAGTCTGCAAAGGACCCAGGTTCTCCTGTTATCATCGTGCACCGTTCAGGGGGTGGGACAACGCGGGTGCCTTGCAGAGAACTGCATCACGATCCAGAACGGCACGTTCGCGTGGGAGCGCGATCTGGGCGCTGAGGGCGGCGACGGCGAGGGCGGCGGCCGGCCGACGCTGCGGGAGATCAGCGTCGTGGTGCCGCGGGGGCAGCTGATTGCGGTCGTGGGCTCTGTGGGCTGCGGCAAGTCGAGTCTGCTGTCGGCGATGCTGGGCGAGATGGAGAAGCTGGAGGGCTACGTGAACGTCCAGGGCCGCGTGGCGTACGTGCCGCAGCAGGCGTGGATCCAGAACCAGACGCTGCGCGACAACGTCGTCTTCGGAGGCGCCTTGGACGAGCGCAAGTACGCGGCCGTCGTGGACGCGTGCTGTCTCCGCGCCGACTTCGACACGCTGCCCGCGGCGGACGGCACCGAGATCGGCGAGAAGGGCATCAACCTGTCGGGCGGCCAGAAGCAGCGCGTCAGTCTCGCGCGCGCCTGCTACCTCGAGGCGGACCTCTACCTCCTCGACGACCCCCTCTCCGCCGTCGACAGCCACGTGGGCAAGCACATCTTCGAGCACGTCCTCTCGCACACCGGCATACTCGGCCACGCCACGCGCATTCTCGTCACCCACGCCCTTGGCGTACTCAAGCACGTCGACAGAATCGTCGTCATGAAAGGTGAACGCGGGAACGCTCGCAAAAGACGAACGTTGGCGCTGCTGTGCAGAGGGCGAGATCACGGAGATGGGCACGTACGTGGAGCTGATGCGGAAACGTGGCGCTTTTGCGGAGTTTCTCGAGAACTACCTGATCGAGGAGGCCAAGAAGGCCGTCGACGACCAGGCCGGGCCCGAAGACACCACCCAAGATGGTGGGGTTGGAGAGGGGACTGGCTGGCTGGCTGGCACTGCTCGCCTGTGGACTGTGGAAAGTGAACGTTCAGAGGACCTGGAGGAGGTGCTGGACGAGCTGTCCAAGTTTGACGCCAACTTCGAGCGGCGCCTCGAGCGTCAGCTGACCGCGCAGTCGCACTCGAGCGACCCAGACGCCGTCGTTGATGGTGCGGCGATTGTAGCCGATCTCTCAGAGTCTCCTGACAAGGCGGACGTGATCAACCCAATCCTGGCCAGATGGCGATCCAGGGTCGACAGCCAGAGCAAGCCGGGCAGCCCTCGTCGACAGGTGGGTGTAGTGGGCGCGTCTACACTGTCAGTCGTGCGTGGCCCACCCAGCCATTGGCTTCTCTCAGGAGTCAGTGCCCAAGTCGCCAGATCGGGCCGGTCCGTCAATTTCGCCCGCGTTGTCGCCTTCACCGGGCAAAGTCGCTCCAAAGGAGGGCCCCAGTCCCACCAAGGCGGACGAGAAGAGCAAGCTGATCGTCAAGGAGACGGCGGAGACGGGCAGGGTCTGTGGTGGCCTCGTCCGCCCCTCCTGCGTGAACTGAAGGAGTTCCCTGCGTGTAGGTGTCGCCTCGCGTCTATTTGGTGTACATCCAAGCGATCGGCTACGGCGTCGCATTCGCCTTCCTGGCCATCTACGCGCTGAGCAGCGCTCTGGGCGTCGCCTCTAGTCTCTGGTTGGCCGACTGGTCCGACGACAACGCGAGGGCGCAGACGCTCAACACGACCACGCGCATCGGCCTCTGGGCCAGACTCGGCACCTATGGCGGACTCGGCGTCTCCCAGGGTATGGCTGGCTTTTCCGTTGTACCTCGCCAGTCACCGGTGGGACCTTCTTCAGCGCTGCTCGTCTGCGTGGCGGCGGTGATCATGGCCATGGGCATGGTGTTCGCCAGTCGACGTCTGCACGCCGGCCTCCTCCGCAACATCCTACGTTCGCCCATGGCCTTCTTCGACGTCACGCCGCTCGGACGCATTCTCAACCGCTTCGGCAAGGTACTCTCCTCGGAAGAGTGTCTATACTTCGTTTTGGCTTTCGGTCTGAAGTGCCGAAGCTGTCGACAACGTTTGAATGACTGCGGTTGAGTGACGTCAGTGAGAGGAGAGGCGCGCTCGCTCGCCCGCTGTGTCCAACGTCCAACGTGTCTAACGCCGGGGCCAGGCAGGACTGGCCATGTCATTCGGCCAGCGCTGTCTGGCCGGGAAGATGGAGGTATGATGGTGACGGAAGTGCTCGATGACCTTGGCCAGGACATTGACACGGTCGACACGACGCTGCCGTTCACGGTGCGCGTGTTCTATATGTGCCTGAGCGGCATCGTCATCACCATGACGCTCATACTCTACGCGACGCCCAGCTTCGTCTTCGCCGTCCTGCCCCTCTTCTGCGTCTACGCGTTCATTCTGGTGCGGGTCGGGGAAAGGCGTTGCCTAGGGCCTGGGGTAGAGGGAGGGAAGCTCAGCCAGTCAGCCCTCCACCCGGTCAACGACGGAACCGACCACTCACTGTCCTGTCTGCGTTGTCAGCATGTCCTTCTGTCTGCTCTGTGCCGTGGTGTGTGCGCTTGTATACGCATGGCTCCTCCTCCTACGGTGAAGGACGTGGACGTGGTGGACCAACGCCTGCCCGAGGTCGCTCTCGACTTCGTGCGTACGCTCACGAGCGTGCTGATCGTCGTGGCGTTGATCACCTACGTCACCTGGCTGTTCGGCCTGGCCCTCCTGCCCCTCTCCGCCGTCTACGTCGTGGTGTTGGTGGGTGGCCTGGCCAGTGCTTGTACGTCCATCGCTGCTTCTGCTCTACTGCTGCTACCGCTGTCGCGCTTGTGGTGCGTGCTGTCGACTACTCGTCCTTGTGTTGCGGTGGACTTGCCTGCGTAGAGCTGTGGTGTTCTTCTCCGCTTGGTTGGTGGCTTGACCAGTAGTGCATAGAGACCAGAGGCTCGTTTCATTGTTTAGTATGTCGAGGTTTGTCATTTCCGCGATTCGTGTCGAATTGGTCCAGCACCACTCGCAGCAGCGTTTTTTTTTTTTGCTCTCGCGTCGCGAGAGCGTGACAACGTGTGCGTTAGGTTTGGGAAAATTGTATGTGTGTATGCGTGCTTGTGGTGGAGATACCGTAAATCCTCCAATAGTGCCCCAGGGCACCGTGCTTCCAACCTCTCTTTACCACTATTGGAGTTGTATTGCGTTTCTTAGGTGATTAAAAGTTTTAAAGTAGCTGAAATGTCGTTCATTAATCAGTATGGCTGTGTACACACCACTTATACGTCAGTGGCGTAGCCAAGGGGGGGGAAGCTTCCCCCCCCCGAAATTCTCCGAAGCTAAAATTTTTTAACTTGGTACCCTCTGTTGCAAAAGTGCCAATCTGGGCATTTTTCTCAATTTCAATGCAAATAATGATAAAACGACACTAAAGAGCCAAATTTTCGCCTGCGGCGCATTGTTTTGCATTAAAAACCGTGAAAGTTCGTTACCCTACTCTAAAAAATTTGCCTGCGGCGCTATTTTTAGCATGGAAATCGGCCGTTTTGACAACATTGCTAACGTTTTGGTGTGAATGTAGTCAGACAAACGAGCGCAAAGCGTGTAAACAGATTGGATGAGAGAGTGTCTAAAGCTTCCCCAGCCGAAATGGCACAATGTCCAAAAAATTCGACAGGGTCCCCCCTGTTGCAAAATTGAGAATTTGGCCGAAATTGGACTTCCCCCCCCGAAATCAAGTCCTGGCTACGCCACTGTTATACGTACCTACTGCTTGATTAGTGTTGTACCTGTATAACGCCAATCGTGTGGTGCTTCTTGCCAATGGGGCACTATTGGAAGGATTTACGGTAGTTGTGCGTGGCTGCTAGTACGCGTTGTGGGAAGCCGCCGCGTGCGCGTCGTGAAGGACGTGGACACGCTGGACCTGGCGATTCCGCAGACGGTGCGCTCGTGGCTGATGTGCGTCACGATCACCGTGTCCACGCTCGTGCTCATCGCCTACGCGACCTGGGTCTTTGCCCTGCTCATCCTGCCGCTGGCCGTCTTCTACGCTGTCGTCCTGGTAGCAGCACACGCACCCTCCCCCCCCCCCCGCACGCATCCCACCCTCTCGCTCCACGCACACTACACTCTGACTGTCCCTAGCTAACGGTAGAAGAGGAGAAGCTCAGCCAGCACTGGGGGGCGCGGGCCGCCTAACTGTGTACTCACTCGAAATGCTGGGGGTTAATTAATCTCGCGTCGTGGCCGCGGGTTGTGCATGCGTCGTTGCACCAAGCGCAGCGTGTCGTGTTAGTTTGTCGCGGATGCTCGACTCTAATCACAGCGCACCGACGGTCTGCCGCTCGCTCTCTCTTGTACGCAGCGCTTTTAGGTTTTCGGCGCAGTGGCTGTTTGCAGGACGTGGACGTGTGCGACAGCCGCCTGCCCGAGGTGGCTTCCGAGCTTGTCGATGACTCGTTCGCCACGCTCGGCATCGTCGTGGTCGTCAGCTACGTCACACCGCTCTTCCTCGCGCCCCTCCTCGTCCTCGGCGTCGCCTACTCCTACATACTGGTACTGGGCTCGCTCGTCTACCATCGGCTGCTAGTGTCGAGCTACTCACTCTCACCCTGTGCATTCCTTGCACAACCATTAGCTGGCGAACCACTGAATCCCGTTGCCGAGTGAGCCAGGAGCTCTGGAGGAAGAGGAGCTCAGCTGAATGCGACGCTTTGCTTGCAGCCTGTAAATGCATGCGCTCGCTTGCGCGCTTCTCTTTGCTGCCGTCCCGTCGCGACCTAACAACTACGGTATGGCGCGCGCGTAGGCGTACGCGAGTCTGGCGCGTTCGCGGCCCATCATATTCGGCGGTCTGCGTGCTTGCGTGCGCGGCGTGCGTGCGTGCGTGGGACCGCTCGAGTGGACGACTGCCTGCTCGCTGTCTCCTCTGACTCGCCACTGCTTGGTGGTGCCCCCGTTGCACTGGCTGCCAGTCCTCGCTCGCTCGCTCACGCACGGCCTGTTCGTTCGAAGGACGTGGACGTGCTCGACGTGACGCTGCCGCACACGACCGCCGCGCTGGTGATCTGCGTCATGGAGGTCGTGGTCACGATGCTGCTCATCGCCTACGCCACCTGGGCCGTACTCGTCACCGTCGGGCCCCTGCTAGCCGTCTACTTCGCACTCCTGGTCTGACGATGCCTGCGCCACGCCCCAATGCCTAACAACTACTCACACGCCACGCGTTGGGGAAGCTCCGCCTCGATGTGAAACGTTTAGGGCCGTTTTTTTATTTGCACGTTTTACAACTCCTTTTTCGCAACTTCTCTCCCGGACGGCACAGCACATCGGCACGCTAGCGCTTGTCCAGTGTTGCGTTCCCCACTCTGGCGGCGCGTTTAGCCGACTGGCTGCTGCCAGCGCTTCAGAACACGGAGACATGCAACTGATTGACAGAGTCCCTACACTGCAACGCAACAACTCTGTTGTTCCATCTCTTCACACGTGTACGTGTTCATTTCGGCTGCGTCCCGACGCTAATCACCTCGCCCTGTCTATCTTAAATCGAGTGGTCGTTGGCCATCCGTACAGGCTCGAACGAAATGAGAACCAAGCTTGGCGCGCGTTAGCCTTCTTCTGGAGTGTCATCGCGCTTTGACATTGCGCGCACGTACGTTTTATAAGGTCGTCCTGTCGAGCCAATCTTAGAACTGAAAGAGCGTTCGGAGGTCTCTCTATCTGCATGCTACTAGTTGCTTGGGGGTGTTGTTGTTGGTCGCTTCGCTAGCTAACACGAGCGCGCCCCTCTCCGCTCGTTAGTCGTCGCAGTCGTAGTGCGTGCGTGCGTGCACTTGTTTGTTCGTCGGTGGGGACGCGACGACGCTAGGACCTGGACGCGATCGACTACCAGATCCCGCAGATCATCATGGGCTTCGCGTTCTGCGCGTTCACGCTGGCCATCGCCGTGGCGCTCGTCATCTACATCACGCCCGTCTTCGCGGCCGTCATCCCCTTCATCGTCGCCGTCTACTGGATCGCATACGTGTGCACCGCACCACTCGTGCACGCGCTACTCCCCACGCGTAGTCGTAGTCGGAAGAGGAAGACGACCGTACTCTGCCTGCACCATTCGTTTCTTAGGCCCCATCCGTCAAAGGAAGTGTGTAATGGAAGCGGCTAGTAAGAGACGAGGCTGAGCTTCTCCTCCTGGAGTAGCGGAAGCGTACTACGTAGCAACGTATTCGCGCAGCCCCAGCTTGCATTCTTTTTGTTTAGTACTTTTAGTTTAGTTGTTCTTGTTTAGTTTTGTTTAGTACATGGATACAGTGACATACCGTAGGTACATAAAAGCCAAACTCGCATTGCGATACGCTTTTCGAAACGGTCGACTACAACTTCAGCGCTTCTATGTAAGCACGTCGCGCCAGCTGAAACGTCTGGAGTCTGTGACCCGCTCCCCCATCTATTCGCACTTTCAAGAAGCCGTGCAGGTGAGTGGGCGTTGTCTGATGACAGAACCAGTTTTGGAGTGATGGTGGTCCTTGTTAGGGCGCGCCTTCGATTCGCGCTTACGGAGTGCAGGAGCGCTTCATTTCTGACTCGCAGGAGAAGGTGGACGCCAACCTCGTCAACTACTACCCCAGCATCTGCGCCAATCGGTTTGTAGAGAACCCGTCACTGGCAGGTTTTCAATTGTTGACCGAACCGCTGAATCGTTGCAGTTGGCTGGCCGTGCGCTTGGAGTTGGTGGGCAACAGTATTGTCTTCTTCGCAGCGCTCTTTGCGGTGCTCTTCCGCGATTTCGGCTCCGTCACGGCCGGCCTCGTCGGCGTCTCCCTCTCCTACGCCCTCAATGTGCGTCTCGATGGAGTCTCTGGCTCTGGGGCACCTTCAGAAGCTTTCTCACGTGCGATGATGAATGCCACGTTGGGCTGCAGATCACGCAAACTCTCAACTGGGCGGTGCGGATGACGAGCGAGCTGGAGACGAACATCGTGGCCGTGGAGCGCATCAAGGAGTACACGGACACGCCCACCGAGGTGCGACGGAAGAATCTACCGCTGCAGTCCTTGTGATAGGAAACGAATAATGCCATAGGCGGAATGGGAGTTACCAGCGAATTCATCGGAGAAGCCGTCGCCTGACTGGCCGGTGGAAGGGCGCGTTGAGTTCGACGAATACGGGACGCGCTACCGTGCCGGTCTCGAGCTCGTGCTCAAGGGCATCAGCGCCGATATCGCCCCCTCCGAGAAGGTCGGCATCGTCGGCCGCACCGGCGCCGGTATGTGCCCCCTCTCCTTGTCACCAACGGTGCTCGATCGAGAGTCCGCATGCCTCCGTCTCCCGGCAGGCAAGAGCAGTCTGACGGTGGCGCTGTTCCGCCTCATCGAGAGCGCCTCGGGCCGCATCCTCATCGACGGCCTCGACATCGCCAAGATGGGACTGCACGAGCTCAGACGACGCCTCACCATCATTCCTCAGGTGGCTGCCAGCGGCGTCACTGATACTGCGTCGAGACGCGGCGAATGCACGACTATATTTGCAGGAGCCGGTGCTGTTCTCTGGGACGCTGCGCATGAACCTGGACCCCTTCCAGACGAGCAGTGACCAGGAGCTCTGGACGGCCCTCAAGCGCGCCTACCTGGGCGACTTCGTGGCAGGACTCGCGGCCAAGCTCGAGCACCCCATCAGCGAAGGCGGAGAGAACCTCAGGTCTGCTGCGCAGATCTCGCTCGTCCCCTGGCCTGATCTGCCAATCTGATCGGATCCGCCCGGCCTGCAGCGTGGGTCAGCGGCAGCTGATCTGCCTGGCGCGCGCGCTGCTGCGGCAGTCGCGCATCCTGGTGCTGGACGAGGCGACGTCGGCCGTGGACGCGGAGACGGACGCGCTCGTGCAGCAGACGGTCAAGGAGGCGTTCAAGGACAGCACCGTGCTCGTCATCGCCCACAGACTCAACACCATTCTCGACAGCGACAGGTGCCGTCGAGCATCCAGGGCTGCGTGTGGGGTTGGGTGGCCTGGGCAGATGGGCACCGCCTTGCAGAGTGATGGTGCTGTCCGAGGGCAGGATCGTTGAGTTCGCGAGTCCGCAGCAGCTACTGGCCGACCCCCAGTCCGAGTTTTACTCCATGGCCAAGGACGCCGGCCTCGTCAAGGACTGACGCTCTACAACGTCACCTATCCATAAGTTTGCTCGTCGAGTCTATGTTCGTGTCCTTTTCGTTGCGCGTTCGACGTTGTGTTGTTGTGTTTCTTCTGGTTTTCGTGAAGTGCTCGTCCTTACAGACGTTGGATTCGTAGAAGGTATACTCCTCTATTCTGCTGCCGAAGCATTTCTAGCGTTGTTCGATCGATTAGTAAAAAAGGCTGTGTGCGCAGCAGCGAGGAACGCGCGCGCTCTTCAAGACCGGATGGCGCCTGCTGCAGCACCGGTGCGTGTTACGTGCGTGTGATTGACTTCTCCCCGAATCGCTGCGTCACATCTCGAGTCGTGTCCTGTCGTCTGTCTCGGCAACTCCAGCCCCGCCCGCCCTCTCTGTTGTTTTGTTCCTTCTTTCTCACCCAATACAGTACAGTCGATCGGTGCCGCTTTCAATCTTCACTGCGAACAACATCCTAGCGATGGCGCGCCTTCTCTCCCTCCCTCTCTCTCTCCCTCTCACCGCCACCGTTGTATTTACGTGCCGAAGCTGATATTATCCAGAACGATGCAGAACACGGACAGGCAGAGAAGGACTGACTGACGAATGATAGAGAGCTGCAAACCGAAAAATACAGGGTGGGCCAAATAATCTTGGACCCCTAACTTCAACGCGACGGTTCTCGTGCTACGGTGGACCGATAGGCGTGGAATTTTAACCACGCGTACCCCAAACCTCACTACGTCTCCCCACAAAATTTCAGTTGAATCGGACGGACCAGTCTCATTTGGCAGTCCTTTTTGCAAACTGCCCTCGAAAATCGAGTGTTCACGAGCTCGTTCTCGTGCTACAGTCAACCGATTGTTGTAAAATTTTAAGCACGCGTGCAGCATCCCTATCCGCGTCTCGTCTCGAAATTTCAGCTTGTTCGGACCAGAAATTCCCATTTGGCAACCGCTAGTATGGTTTGGCACGGATTTGGTCACCTGGCACGGACTTCTGGCTGAAGCCCTGGAGCCACCGGACGCCAAAGCAATGAAAGCATTCATCGCTTGCCCAATGGGATTAGTAACTCAGTGATCGTGGTGAGCGTTGAACCCCGGATCACGAGCGCGGGACACGCCTTGCCACTGAGCTACTCGCCCTCAATTGAACACCACAAATTGAATGTCATGCGGCATGCCGCAATCCATTTCGGATGTATCTTACTGTCGACTCAATGGTGCTGGTGACGAGTGGACGCCAGGGCGCTCGACAGCATCTGCAGGGCTCAGATGATAAAATGACGAATGGTCGAAGCGAAGACGACGCGCCGCGCAGGGCTCAGACGGCTTGCCGACTTGTGGTTTAAATGGAGACGACACGCGCTGACAGCTCCTCCAGTAACAATGACGAGCACCCAGCGAAGTACGAATCAAAGGTTGTAGCGAACAAACACCCAAACATCTGCAGTTGCGTACTCACTTTGGAATGTCTTTGGAGCGCACTTCGGAATGTCCAGCCAGAGCTTCCAATGTGTATTGGAACTTGTGTTGTGACAAGCATGGCCTAAAAAAGTGGCTTGAAACTGTAAAAGAATGCGATTCAAATGACAACAACATGACAATCCTAAACGTTTACGACTGGAAGAAATTGGGAAGCAAAACCTGAAACAACCAAACAAAGTGAATATTGAGCAAACAAATCGCAGTTGTCGTCAATATAGATTTTGATGGGAAAAATCGGCGAAACTGGGCATGTCAACAGAAGGCATGGAGTTGTACGCTGAACAATCGACGATTCGATCTCAAACCAGGAAATTCACCCAAATCAGAATTTATCACTTTTCGGGGGTCGGTTAACAGAAAAGCATTGTAGGAGACCAGGCCGGACCAGAACTACCTCTGAAAATAAGAATGGGGTCGTTTAACAGAAAAGCATTGTTGGGGACCGGGCCGGACCGGACCTACCTCTGAAAATAAGAAGGGGTCGGTTAACAGAAAAGCATTGTTGGAGACCGGGCCGGACCAGACCTACCACTGAAAATAAGGAGGGAGTCAGTTAACACAAAAGCATTGTAGGAGACCAGGCCAGACCGAACCTACATCTGAAAATAAGAAGAGGGTCGGTTAACAGAAAAATAGCTATTGCACACCGGGCCGGACCGAGTCCACGTTTGCAAAAAAAGAAAGAATGGAAGGACGAATACATGGAGAACAAAATGTGGGGTAGTGGTGCATCTGGGCCAGTTGGCTGGGGGGGGGGGAAACGACCAGGGGAGAAACGTCCATGGGGGAACTGGTAGGGGGGAAACGACCTGTAGCCCTCTCAAGCTTGTGTAGCAATAGTTCCAGTAAAATAAAAGTTATTCAAAAAATCGATTTGGCACTTTAAAAAACGTTCCCTTTAAAAAAAAGCACATGTACTGACGCGGTCGCAAATTCAGCCACAGCGAGAACAGTAATCGGGCTTACGGTGCACTTGCCACCGCCGATGGGCGAAGGCGCGGACCTGCTGGGGGCCGGAAGCAGAGAGTAGCTCTTGACGTTCTTCGAGTACGGTAGCTGAAGGTTTCCTCGGCCGTTTCTGCGAACAGTTGCTTGGTGCGCTCGTGTCGCAGCTTCCACAAGGACAGTCGCAACAGCCAGAACATTCTACTGAGAGCAGTGCACTGAACAATGGGCCGACAAAATATTTGCATAAGCAAGACACTCCGCTACCATGCCCCTCCCCGCCGCGGTCAGTTGTGGACTTCGTTCCCGCTTGGTTCATTTTGCGAACACGGCGGACTTCGCTCCCTTCAGACGAGTGTTGTAGAACGACGTCACTCTTCTATCAACGAGCAGCATTGTCCGTGGCCAAATGCGGCGACCGACGCGTCACTTATCGGTAGAGAGGGTCGCGTTTCCCTTCGGTTTCCCTTCAGTTAGTTCCCGCGCTCTCTGACAAATGGACGCGATTCTGCGGAGAATCTGCGACGACGACGACTGGGTCCGCGGATATTTGGAATGTCTGTTCACTATGCGCTTACTTTCAATTGGGCGTCTAGGCGGCGTTGGAGGGTGGGTCGAACAGCAGCAGTTGGCCGCCGGCGCCGAGCGTCTGCGTGCAGCACACGCTGCTCAGCTGGCTGCCCTGCCTCTTCCTCTGGCTCTGCACGCCCATCCTTCTCTACCACCTCTTCAAGGCCAACGTCAAGGCATACGCACCGTTGAAATGGACTTTTGCCCTCTGCGCCAAGATCGTGCGTAGCCCACTGGTGCAGTGCAGCTGGCATTCGTTGGTCTTTTCCTCGCAGGCGTTGTCGGCGGTGGAGTGCAGTCTGACGGTGTTCATGCTCGCCTACTCGGCCTATCTCTCGCAGGTCGAACAACTGGACGTGCCCCTCGTCTGGTACATCTACCCACTACTCCTCTTTCTCTCCATGGTCAGCTCGTTGATATCTTTAGCAAACAATATCTCTGTTTGGAACGTGGTGACTGTTCAACTAGGCGTGGTTTGTGATCACCACTGCTGTTGAATGAGTGCTGCTGATTATACGTGCGTGCGTGCGTGCGTCCCTGCGTTTGTACCCGTGCATGCGTGCGTGTGTGCGTGCTGTGTGCGTCGCAGCATGACGCGTATGGCGTCGCGTTGCAGTTCGACGCGCTGCTGCTGCAGCTGCTGTGCCAGCGGCGCGGCATCCGGACGAGCGGCGTCCTCTTCCTGGGATGGCTCCTCTTCTGCCTCTGCTCACTGCCTGAGTGGCGCTGGCTACTGGGACGAATCACAGAGCAGGTATACAATACCTCCTAACATCATTTGCGTGCGAACAAGCACGCAACATGGTGTGTACGTGAATCGTACGCATGCCGTATGTATGCGTACCTAAGTGCTACGCCGTATTTTTGGCGTTGTGGGACATGGCGCCAAGCAGCTGACGAACAGTGACGTCAGTAAGCAGGAGCAGCGCGCTTGTAGCAGACGCGCAAATAGAACTCTGCGTCGTCACAAGCGGCGGGTGCAGGCACGGCCCCGTTGAAGGCGTCACACCGACAAACATAAACACGCAGAGCTGTTGTGGCTAAAAAGTTGAATCGACGCCCGCTTTAGTTTTCCTATTTACCTGTGAAAGCTCTTGTGTTAATTTAAGGAATGTCTGATATTTTTCCAGGTTGTCCAAATGCATTTTTCTCTACATGTACATGCACTGAACGTGTACATTGTACTTTAGCAGTAACAGCGGTGTACACTGTACAATGTGTACTCTGCACACCATGTACCCGTACCTGTAGTAGTACCGTAACGAATAGACCGTTACTCGTGTCTACACAAAATCAACGGTTTTTAAATGCCCGCCATCGACAGCGATGCATTCGGAGAATGGCGAATGGCCGCGCGGACTCTCTCCTCAGTTTGGAGGAGAGAGTCAACGCCGCCATTCTCTCCTCAGAATTTGGAAACTATCCAGTGGGTGCAAGTTGTCCAGTCTGGAAACACCTTACTGACTGACTGACAAACACAAAGTCAAATTGTTTCGCACGGTGAAGAAGAATGCTGAAACTTTGCACGTACTATCTAAAGGTGTGAGCTGGCTTATCAATCATGCGTGATTTGTGGAACAGGAGGCGTGCGAGTGTGGTGTAGTGGTTTGCAGTGGCATGGCCTAGTGGCAAAGAATCGGCCTCTTGCGCGCAAGGTCCTGGGTTCGATTCTTCATGGAGCCACTAGATCGAGGACTTCCCTTTCCATGGATTTTCTCGTGCCATCACTGCCCTAGATTACAGATGGCGTTCTTCCGAAAGTCTTCCGCTAATTATACGGCTGTAGACGGGAAGGCGTCATGGAGACGGGTAGGCTACATTGGCCATTGACGGCCTCCTAGCGTCGCCCCAAATCCAACAACCAACCAACAAGTGGTGTAGTGGTTAGCATCCAGGACCGGAATCCCTGAGACCTGGGTTCGAATCCCAGCACTGCAATCGCCTTTTTCCACAACTCTTCAATTGAGGTACACCATAACATGTTAAAATTTCAAGAAAACTGGCCAACGTGGAAGCAGGTGGCGGCCGATCAAAATTGGCTCCGGCACCGTGGCCCACCCTGTATTCTGAGCTAAACAGGTGACTCCAGGACATTCAGTGTAATGGCGCAAAAACAGAATGCTGAAACGGATGGAAGCAAGACCGTACGCAATTGGTTTGATTGTGGATTTCTGTCAAACTGAGCCGATTGCAGGAGGCGCTCGACTACTGGCGGACGGCGCCGTGTCTCGCGTTGCACGTGGGCTTCTGGCTGGAGCTGCTGCTCAGCTGCTTCGCCGACCGACGAGTCGAGGACGAACAGGGAACGAAGACCGTTCGTCTTTTGCCTTCCCGGCGCCTGTCTGCCTTCCCGTCTCGCGGCGTCCGTGCACGCGGCGCCCATTCGCAGAAGCGGTGTCCCGAGCTGCGCTCGTCTTTCCTGAATCAGCTGACCTTCTGGTGGTTCACGCCGCTGGCCGTGACGGGCAACAAACGCGCCCTAGAGACCTCCGACCTCTGGGAGCTCAACAGTCGCGACTCCTCGCGTCGCCTCGTCGCCCACTGGGACGCGCGCTGGCAGCCGGCCGTCAGAAGTGGGCGTGCGTCGAGCGGCGATGGCGCGCACGCCTCGCGGCCCTGCCTTCAGAATACTACCAGCGGAAGCGTCGGCAGGAGCAGGCGCTCGAGCGCTCGCTCGAGTACGCGAGCAAGTCCGCGGAGGTGGCGATCGTCTCTGGCCGTCGCGTCTCGCATGGGCGCGCCGGCAACGCGTCGGTGACGGCCAAGCAGCCGGCCCATCCGTCGATCCTGTGGGCTCTCTTCTGCGTTTTCCGCTCCGTCGTCTTCTCCTCCGCAGTCTACAAGCTGATCTTCGACCTCCTCACCTTCATCGGACCCGAACTGCTCAGGTGCAGTGCGCACCGCAGTCTCGCTTTGGCGTGCCGCAGACCGCCGCTCTAGACACCTGCTGGCGTTCATCAACGACTCGTCCCGACCTCTCTGGCAGGGAGTGGGCCTCGCGCTCGCCATCTTCTTCACGGCCGTCGGCCAGTCGCTGCTCCTGCACCAGTACTTCCATTCCACGTTTCGCCTCGGAATGAACATCCGGAGTGTGCTCATGGCAGCAATCTTCACTAAAGTACATACTATGTACAATGTACATATGTGGATATGTACATGGTAGACCCTCGTGGCTTCTGCAGAGTCTGCGGCTGTCGAACGCGGCGCGCAATGACCGCACCGTGGGCGAGATCGTCAATCTGATGTCGGTGGACATTCAGCACTACCAGGACGTGACCACCTATGCCAACCTCTTCTGGTCAGCGCCTCTGCAGGTTGGTGGTGGTGGTGCGTTCTTCTGCCGTATTCGATAATATCGGACAGACATTCGTACTATCGCTAGTACGGCAGTCAATGATCGTGGTCCAGGCACCGCATATACTCCAATAGTGCCCCTCAGCCGCTTCCCTTCTAGTCATGGCGAATCTGCCAGCCGAGCATGCGAACTGGCCAACTGATTCGCTAGCGCTAGAGGGAGATGATGGTGTTTAGCTGTGGATGGCATAAACAACCACAGGAAGGAAGCGAAAAGCATGAGCGCTGCCCACTGTTTAAAACCGAACTGTATGGATTTGAAACTATTGACAGTTGTGAACTAAACATGAAGGCACATTGCATGGTACAATGTTGTCCTTGCGCTTCTGCATTGCAAGCATTCATCGTATGCATTCCTTAGTGATTATACGGTAATGGAGTCGTGATTACCTAGATTTGCCTGGCGATCTTCTTTCTGTGGCGCATTCTGGGCGTCGCGGTGTTCGGCGGTCTGGTGGTGCTGCTGTTGATGATCCCCGTCAACGCCTGGATCTCCGTCAGAATGCGCGCTCTCCAGGTTGGTCATTATGGTAAGGCTGTTAGGGCCCACAGCCTCAGCTCAATCGTCCCCCCCACCCCCACTGACCCCTACCCCCCAAAATTTTCATAGTGTTGGTACTGGTGGGGGGGGGGGAGTTGACTGCGTTGCCTGTGCGAACGAAGAATGGATGTGCCATGTGCAACCCTGAAAGCAGCCGAGTGTGCCTCTCAGGCGGAACAGATGAAGCACAAGGACGACCGGATCAAAATGATGAACGAGCTGCTCAATGGCATGAAGATCCTCAAGCTCTACGCATGGGAGCCCAGCATGGAGAAGATGGTGGGTTTAGCGCTCTGCGGCGAACGCAGAATCCAATAGCCCTTTTGTTGTATTGTACATACCTAGGTGATTGAAATCCGCAACAAGGAGGTGGCCGTCCTGAAGAAGTTGGCCTATTTCAGCGCGTCCATGACCCTGAGCTGGACGAGCGCACCCTTTCTCGTGAGCGTTTCGTATGCTCTTAGTGTGTGCATGCTCTTTACCTTTTGCTCGACATTCCACGCATTCAGGTTGCCGTTGTCGCGTTCGGCGCGTTTGTTTTGATCGATCCAGAGACCAACATTTTGACACCACAAGTCGCATTTGTATCCTTGGCTTTGTTCAACATCCTCAAGTGAGGAGCGCGCGTCGACGGCTTTACACTCGGCGGCGGGTTTCACGGAGTGAGCACGCTGTACCATGCAGATTTCCACTGTCGGTATTGCCTGGAATGATTGGTCAGTCGGTGCAGTGGCTGGTGAGCAACAAGCGTCTGAAGGCGCTTCTCGCTGAGGAGGAGTTGGACACGAGCGTCGTCGACAAGTCGGCCAGGCACCCCGGTCCCACTGAGCCTCGCGTGCCCCGCAATACTGCCGGATGCCAACGCGGGCGCCTTGCAGAGAACTGCATCACGATCCAGAACGGCACGTTCGCGTGGGATCGCGAGCTGGGCGATGCGGAGGAGGGCGACGAGGGCCGCCGGCCGACGCTGCGGGAGATCAGCGTCGTGGTGCCGCGGGGGCAGCTGATCGCGGTCGTGGGCTCTGTGGGCTGCGGCAAGTCGAGTCTGCTGTCGGCGATGCTGGGCGAGATGGAGAAGCTGGAGGGCTACGTGAACGTCCAGGGCCGCGTGGCGTACGTGCCGCAGCAGGCGTGGATCCAGAACCAGACGCTACGCGACAACGTCGTCTTCGGAGGCGCCTTGGACGAGCGCAAGTACGCGGCCGTCGTGGACGCGTGCTGTCTCCGCGCCGACTTCGACACGCTGCCCGCGGCGGACGGCACGGAGATCGGCGAGAAGGGCATCAACCTGTCGGGCGGCCAGAAGCAGCGCGTCAGTCTCGCGCGCGCCTGCTACCTCGAGGCGGACCTCTACCTCCTCGACGACCCCCTCTCCGCGGTCGACAGCCACGTGGGCAAGCACATCTTCGAGCACGTCCTCTCGCACACCGGCATACTCGGCCACGCCACGCGCATTCTCGTCACCCACGCCCTGGGCGTACTCAAGCACGTCGACAGAATCGTCGTCATGAAAGGTGAACGCGGGACCGCTCGCAAAAGACGAACGTTGACGCTGCTGTGCAGATGGCGAGATCACGGAGATGGGCACGTACCCGGACCTGATGCGAAAGCGGGGCGCCTTTGCGGAGTATCTCGAGAACTACCTCATCGAGGAGGCCAAGAAGGCCGACGACGGGCAGGCCGGGCCCGAAGACAACACCCGAGATGGTGGGGCGGTGTGGATGGTTGCATACCTGTAACTGGGGGGGGGGGTGGGGGGGGCTTTGGGGGCCCCCCACTAGTTTTTCAACCACCCCCCAACTCCCCCCCACCCCCCCCCCAGAATTTTCCCAAAGGATTTTCGTCATGTGTAAAACGATAAAGGTGAGTAACTGTTGGTGTTTTTCAGTGCTTCTCAGTGTTATATGACCATAAAACAGCTAAATAACACTGTTTACACCCTTTTTATACCCATTTTAGACCAAAAAGTACCATTATAACTCATACAATGCCCAGCTACCCCCCCCACTTTTTGCTCCGGAGACCCCCTCCCCCAAAATCGGCCAGCTACCCCCCCCCCCCAATCTGCCAGACCCAGTTACAGGTATGGATGGTTGGCCCTGTTCACTTCAACAGCCAGCCTCGCGTCGCCAAACGGACGTTCAGAGGATCTGGGGGAGGCGCTGGACGAGCTGTCCAAGTTTGATTCCAACTTCGAGCGGCGCCTCGAGCGCCAGCTGACCGCGCAGTCACACTCGAGCGGCCCAGACACGGCAGCTGACGTAATCATAGCCGATCTCGCCGAGTCGCCTGACAAGGCAGATCTGATCAATCCGATATTGGCCAGATGGCGATACAGGGTCGAGAGCCAGAGCAAGCCGGGCAGTTTTCATCGGCAGGTGCTTGTTTCAACGCTACCGCACTAGCCACAGGAGTCGGTACAAAAGTTGCCACATCAGGCTGGCCCATCGATTTCGCACACCATGTCACCCTCTCCGAACAAGGTCGCCCCCAAAGAGGGACCGAGGCCGACCAAAGCGGACGAGAAGAGGACGCTGATCGTCAAGGAGACGGCGGAGACGGGCAGGGTCTGCCATCTGCTGCCTCGTGTTTCGCTCGCCCGCAAACGAGTAGCTCCCCCCCCCCCCGCGCAGGTATCGCTGCTAGTCTACCTCGTGTACATGCAAGCGATCGGCTATGGCGTTGTGTTCGCTTTCGTGGCCCTCTACGCGCTGAGCAGCGCGCTGGGCGTCGCCTCGAGTCTCTGGCTCGCCGACTGGTCCGACGACAACGCGAGGGCGCAGACGCTCAACGCCACCACGCGCATCGGCCTCTGGGCCAGACTCGGCACCTATGGCGGTTTCGGCGTCTCCCAGGGTTTGCTGTCGCATTCTTTTGTCGTTGGACCTGTCCGTTGTACTTCGCCAGTCACCGGTGGGATCTTCTTCAGCGCTGCTCGTCTGCGTGGCGGCGGTGATCATGGCCATGGGCATGGTGATCGCCAGTCGGCGTCTCCACGCCGGCCTCCTCCGCAACATTCTCCGTTCGCCCATGGCCTTCTTCGACGTCACGCCGCTCGGACGCATTCTCAACCGCTTCGGCAAGGTACTAGTTAGTGCCCAGAACTGGCAAACCATTTGATTGCAGCACGGATGACCCTCGAGTGCTCGTGAATGTGAATGAGTGAACAAAGCAATCTTACCAAACAACAAAAAAAATAAGTACCGAAAATTCTCCAATAGTGCCCTCGTGGCACTATACTTTCAACCTCTCTTTACCGGGGGGGGGGGCACTATTGGAGTTGTGTTGCGTTCCTTACGTGATCAACAGTTCAAAGTAGCTCAAATGTCATTCATTAATGGGTGTAGCTGTGTACACGCCACTTATTGTTCTGCTTGATTTGTGTCCTTGTATAATGCAAACATAGGGTACTTTTTGCCCCCGGGGGGGGCACTGTTCAATGTTAAATGTTCAATCGTTTTTGTTTTCATCAAAGGTTCATAATGTGGAATTGAACTTAAGCCCGTTCACGTTCAATGTGAACCTGAATTTCTGTTTGGAAAACTCGTGATCGTCAGCAGTGTTCTTGACCGCCTGCTGACGGCATGACCACTGGTTTGTTTGTTCCCACAGTGCTTGCTGCTCTTTGCACCACCCTCCATCAGTTCATTGATCCATCCGTCCAAGGATGTGGACGCGGTGGACGTGACGCTGCCGCAGACGGTGTCGATACTCGTGCTGTGCGTGCTCGAGGTGGTCGTCGCGCTGTTCCTCATGGCCTACGCCACCTGGGCCATCCTCGTCGCCGTCTTGCCCTTGCTGGCGCTCTACTTCGCAGTCCTGGTAGCGACGCCCACTCGTCTAGGCACGCACGCACGCACGCATACCACGTTCAGCGCTTCTACGTGAGCACGTCGCGCCAGCTGAAGCGCCTCGAGTCCGTGAGCCGCTCTCCGATCTATTCCCACTTCCAAGAGGCCGTGCAGGCGAGTGCACTGCCTCTGTCCGGCTGATGGAGAGAGAGAGAGAGAGAGAGAGAGAGAGAGAGAGAGAGAGAGAGAGAGAGAGAGAGAGAGAGAGAGAGAGAGAGAGAGAGAGAGAGAGAGAGAGAGAGAGAGAGAGAGAGAGAGAGAGAGAGAGAGAGAGAGAGAGAGAGAGAGAGAGAGAGAGGATGGAGAGTGCGTAGTTGTCGCGTTGTCAGGGCGCGCCTTCGATTCGCGCCTACGGCGCCCAGGAGCGCTTCATTGCCGACTCGCAGGAGAAGGTCGACGCCAACCTCGTCAGCTACTACCCCAACATCTGCGCCAATCGGTTTGTGCTGGCGGCAGCACCTGAAGAGTGCCGCTTATGGATGGTTGTCGGAAGCGCGGGGTCCTTGCAGTTGGCTGGCCGTGCGCTTGGAGATGGTCGGCAACAGCATCGTCTTCTTCGCAGCGCTCTTTGCGGTGCTCTTCCGCGATTTCGGCTCCGTTACTGCCGGCCTCGTCGGCGTCTCCCTCTCCTACGCCCTCAATGTGCGTCTCGACGGCTTGGGCGCAGTTAACAGCTTTCATCTCATGTACTACGACTATAAGCGTGCGTGCAGATCACACAAGCGCTCAACTGGGCGGTGAGAACAACGAGCGAGCTGGAGACGAACATCGTGGCGGTGGAGCGAATCAAGGAGTACACGGACACGCCCACCGAGGTGCGTGGCCGTCGTCGACGGGAAGACGACTGTCGCTGTGGCAAAATGGCCGTAGTCGAGCGACACGCAATCCGCATAGGCGGAATGGGAGTTGCCAGCGAACTCATCGGAGAAGCCGTCGCCTGACTGGCCGGTGGAAGGGCGCGTTGAGTTCGACGAGTACGGGACGCGCTACCGTGCCGGTCTCGAGCTCGTGCTCAAGGGCATCAGTGCCGACATCGCCCCCTCCGAGAAGGTCGGCATCGTCGGCCGCACCGGCGCCGGTATGTGCCCCCTCTCCTTGTCACCAACGGTGCTCGATCGAGAGTCCGCATGCCTCCGTCTCCCGGCAGGCAAGAGCAGTCTGACGGTGGCGCTGTTCCGCCTCATCGAGAGCACCTCGGGCCGCATCCTCATCGACGGCCTCGACATCGCCAAGATGGGACTGCACGAGCTCAGACGACGCCTCACCATCATTCCTCAGGTGGCTGCGGCGTCACTGATGCTGCGTCGAGACGCGGCGAATGCACGACTATGTTTGCAGGAGCCGGTGCTGTTCTCTGGGACGCTGCGCATGAACCTGGACCCGTTCCAGACGAGCAGTGACCAGGAGCTCTGGACGGCCCTCAAGCGCGCCTACCTGGGCGACTTCGTGGCAGGACTCGCGGCCAAGCTCGAGCACCCCATCAGCGAAGGCGGAGAGAACCTCAGGTCTGCTGCGCAGCTCTCGTCGACCCTGGCAATCCGATCTGATCCGATCCGCCCGGCCTGCAGCGTGGGTCAGCGGCAGCTGATTTGCCTTGCGCGCGCGCTGCTGCGGCGGTCGCGCATCCTGGTGCTGGACGAGGCGACGTCGGCCGTGGACGCGGAGACGGACGCGCTCGTGCAGCAGACGGTCAAGGAGGCGTTCAAGGACAGCACCGTGCTCGTCATCGCCCACAGACTCAACACCATTCTCGACAGCGACAGGTGCCGTCGAGCATCCAGGGCTGCGTGTGGAGTTGGGTGGCCTGGGCAGATGGGCACCGTCTTGCAGGGTGATGGTGCTGTCCGAGGGCAGGATCGTCGAGTTCGCGAGTCCGCAGCAGCTGCTCGCCGACCCCCAGTCCCAGTTCTACTCCATGGCCAAGGACGCCGGCCTCGTCAACGACTGACGTGGCGCGCACTCCTCGCGCAGTGGCAACAATTGTCATCCATACATATACAAGACTGCTCGTCGATCGTTCGTAAATGTTGTTGGGTGTTCTACGTTTAGTTGGCTATAGTGTTTCTTCTACATTTTCCTGGTGCACTCGTCGGTCGGTACGTACCTACCCTATGTTTTTTCTTTGTTTTCTGCCTTTCGCGCGTAGTTGTATCTGGTCGTGTCTGGAGCAGAGCCTGACAGAGACATCGTCACCGTGTTGCTCGGTGGTGCGAGTGCGCGGACTGCCTGCGAAGACTGCGAGAATATAATTATTATCGCAAAGCACCCACAACACCTCCACAGACGCTGCACAGGATCGGACGATATGCACGTACAGGTGACCGGATAACGAGCGCTACGCCCAACCATCAGTGTGCGGGAGAACCCAGGGAGGGATCTGCATTCATCTACTTCGTCACGTCATCCCCCTGGGCGTGCGCCTCACTCATGGCGAGCAGAAGCGACGCGTCGGCAGCAGCGCAGCAGGCAGAATGGTAGAATGGTGGGTCGCCTGGGGGGATTCGGCGGTTCCAGAAAGTGACATCTCTTGACGCTTCCTATGGCTGGCGCACTGAGCAGAAGAAAGTCGACGAAAAGGCGAGACTCCGTAGCGCCATTGGGCGGATGTGGCCTCGGCAGAGGAGCGTGCGTCATTCACTGGCTAACGAGGCCAGCATCCTTGGCCATGGAGTAGAACTGGGACTGGGGGTCGGCGAGCAGCTGCTGCGGACTCGCAAACTCGACGATCCTGCCCTCGGACAGCACCATCACTCTGCAAGGCGGTGCCCATCTGCCCACCCAACCCCACACGCAGCCCTGGATGCTCGACGGCACCTGTCACTGTCGAGAATGGTGTTGAGTCTGTGGGCGATGACGAGCACGGTGCTGTCCTTGAACGCCTCCTTGACCGTCTGCTGCACGAGCGCGTCCGTCTCCGCGTCCACGGCCGACGTCGCCTCGTCCAGCACGAGGATGCGCGACTGCCGCAGCAGCGCGCGCGCCAGGCAGATCAGCTGCCGCTGACCCACGCTGCAGGCCGGGCGGATCCGATCAGATTGGCAGATCAGGTCAGGGGACGAGCGAGATCTGCGCAGCAGACCTGAGGTTCTCTCCGCCTTCGCTGATGGGGTGCTCGAGCTTGGCCGCGAGTCCTGCCACGAAGTCGCCCAGGTAGGCGCGCTTGAGGGCCGTCCAGAGCTCCTGGTCACTGCTCGTCTGGAAGGGGTCCAGGTTCATGCGCAGCGTCCCAGAGAACAGCACCGGCTCCTGAAGCGACTCGACGCGTCTCCACGCCATCGGTGGCGCAGCTGCCACCTGAGGAATGATGGTGAGGCGTCGTCTGAGCTCGTGCAGTCCCATCTTGGCGATGTCGAGGCCGTCGATGAGGATGCGGCCCGAGGCGCTCTCGATGAGGCGGAACAGCGCCACCGTCAGACTGCTCTTGCCTGCCGGGAGACGGAGGCGTGCGGACTCTCGATCGAGCACCGTTGCTGACAAGGAGAGGGGGCACATACCGGCGCCGGTGCGGCCGACGATGCCGACCTTCTCGGAGGGGGCGATGTCGGCGCTGATGCCCTTGAGCACGAGCTCGAGGCCGGCACGGTAGCGCGTCCCGTATTCGTCGAACTCGACGCGCCCTTCCACAGGCCAGTCAGGCGACGGCTTCTCCGACGAGTCCGCCCGAGACTCCCACTCGGCCTATGCCAACGCTGCGTCATTTTGTTTGTTTGTGCGTGGGCGTCTGCACCTCTGTGGGCGTGTCCGTGTACTCTTTGATGCGCTCCACGGAGACGAGATTCGTCTCCAGCTCGCTCGTCATCCGCACCGTCATGTTCAACGTTTGCGTAATCTGTGGGCGAATCTCTGCATAGCATGCGCAATGCACTGGACGACGTATTTACAGCAGTTGAGAGACTTGTAGTTGCACCTTGCCATAAAGTGCAATTTTCGTAAGGAACGCGTAGACAAATGTAATGCAAATGTAATGCAAAAATGGCCCATTTGCATTACTAAGAAATTAAGGAAAAATTTGCAGGTGGCTGCAAAAAAAGGTGAATATGTGACGCTCTTGTGGTGAAGCCCAGTTTGAAAAGGAGTGGTATTAAGGCATGCCCCACTGATTTCTGGCCACTTCCACATTGTAGCTGATCAACTTCAGTTTGAACAAACGATGTATAAAATCTAAACCTCATGCAGCAACACGTCACATGTTCGGCGTTTGTTGTGTGAGCCAGTCAAGCCAACCAAAGCACAAACGTCCATCAACTCATACCTCTTCTCTAACAAGACGTTATTATTGCCCATTACCATGAACCTGACACTGCCAAAGTATGTCCTGCATAATCAATTGGTGCCCCATGCAAAAATGTTTTTCATGTGGATTGGTGATGATGTACAGTTGCTGATGTGTAGGTGAGACATACGATATGTACTACAATCCTGCTCCAGTCCCTTCTGACATTCCACCCAATGACAAACTGTTCATCCAACATTGGTGTTGTGCCCCCAGCCATTTGTGTAGTGCCCTAATGCATGTGTGTGTGCTGCGTGCGTGCGTGCGTGCGTGCACGCGCGCATGCATACGTGTGCATAGGGGTTCCATGGGCATGTGCTTATTTCTTGCATTTCAATCTATGTATATGTCAGCCAGTTCCAGTCGCCATTATTTTCGCTGCACATTTCCATTGTGGGTGAACACAACAAACGCCGAATATGTGACCTGTTGCTGCATGAGGTTTAGATTTTATACATCGTTTGTTCAAACTGAAGTTGATCAGCTACAATGTGGAAGTGGCCAGAAATCAGTGGGGCATGCCTTAATACCACTCCTTTTCAAACTGGGCTTCACCACAAGAGCGCCACATATTCACCTTTTTTTGCAGCCACCTGCAAATTTTTCCTTAATACAGTGTTTTTTCGAAAGATGAGGGGGTTTCTGTAATTCAACCCACGCAAGCATGCATGCACGCACGAACGCACGCTCGCTCGCTCGCTCGCTCGCACGCACGCACGCACATACGCACACACACACTTTCACTGTCATTTGTCACTGACAATCACGAGCCATTAGAATTGTCTTCTCAAACCCATGTACGCATGCTACCTCCAAACTTTTCGGAATTTGACATATATCTAGCGCTCTCTAAGCTGCCCAACAAGTTCTCCTCAGGGACTGACGGAATTCCACAGTACTTATTAAAGAGAGTGGCCCTTGCAATTGCCTACCCACTTATGTGAATCTTCAACTTATCCCTGGCCACAGCCCAAGTACCACCCGACTGGTTGTGCGCAAACATCACACCCGTGTTTAAAAAGGGCGCCAAAAACATAGCTTCCAATTACAGACCAATTAGCATCACCAGTACATCCTGTAGACTTTTTGAAAGCCTTATCAAAAAACGTGTCCTAGCGCACATGCAATCCAATGGGTTAATCAGCTCTGCGCAACATGGTTTCCTGGCCAAACATAGCACTGTTAGTCAACTTCTAGAATGTCTGAATGACTGGACTAAAGAATTGGATGCTAGACAACCTGTTGACATAGCTTACTTGGATATTGCCAAAGCATTCGACACAGTTAGCCACTCAAAGTTGCTGCATAAACTTAAGTGCTATGGAATTGCGCACTCAATTACCAATTGGCTCAGTAGCTGGCTAACAAATCGCACCCAACGGGTTAAAGTAAATAACACTTTTTCTGATAGCGCGCCAGTTGGTAGTGGAGTCCCTCAAGGCAGCGTGCTAGGTCCACTCCTTTTTCTTATTTTCATCAACGACCTGCCAGCTGTTGCAAACCAAGTTTCGCTCAAACTGTTTGCGGATGACTGCAAGCTGTATTTTCGGTCCAAATTACTAGACGATCGCAGCAAGCTACAAAACTCCCTGAATTCAATTTATCAATGGTGCAACGAAAATCAGCTCCAACTTTCTCTATCCAAATGTTCAGTCCTTCACCTCGGTATAAATCGCAAGGAAAGATCAAACTACAGTGTAGGAGGAACACAGCTATTACGGTAGAAACTATGCGTGACTTGGCGTCACTGTTTCCAAAGATCTTCGTTTCACTGAACATTGCAACCAGATTAGTAAGGCTGCTGGTCTAAGAGCGTCCGCAATACTAAACTGCTTTCACACTAGAGACTTGAATGTGTTAGAGTGTTATTTTGCGCGTTTGTTAGAAGCAGTCTTGAATATGCTTCCCCGTGTTGGAATCCGGTCATGGTTGGTAACACAAGGCAGCTGGAGTCAATTCAGAGAACTTTCACCCGAAATATTCCGCAACTACGCCATTTGTCATATGATGAACGGAGAGAGCGCATTGGTCTTCCCCTCCTTGAACTGCGCGGCTACATGCTGATTTAATCTATGTCTATAAAATAATTCACAAACAAACTTCCAAGCAAATTTGAAGATTTCTTTACCTTAAATAGAGACAGCAGAACGAGGGGGCATAATTTTAAACTCCGTCCACAAAAACACAACACTCAGTATAGAGCGCACTTCTTCTCCAATAGGATCATTGCTGCTTGGAATGCCTTGTCGGAAGGAACGGTCAACTCCAAAACTATCATTACATTTAAACATAAGCTTCCAAAGGAAAACTTATCCTTTCAATTCCTAAATGGTTAGGTTATAAAT
Source organism: Paralinhomoeus sp. GSCO2_6 (assembly GCA_030248085.1). NCBI lineage: Eukaryota > Metazoa > Nematoda > Chromadorea > Monhysterida > Linhomoeidae > Paralinhomoeus > Paralinhomoeus sp. GSCO2_6. The sequence goes on along the minus strand of JASAMY010001880.1, from coordinate 17,690 downwards.
CACCTTTTTGGTGTCACCTAGCCATGTTCGCACGTGTTAACGTAAATAGTTGGCGGCGTTGCACTTCCATCTCTCCTAGGTATTTGCTTTGCTAACTGTGGACATTTGTACTCTGATTGTTGTGACACACGTGTGACCATGATTCGCTCGCTCGCTTGCTTCGCCTTTTGCCTTCGTACTGTCGTACACCGTGCTTCGACGAATAAAAAAACAAACAAACAATAGGTTCACACACAATGTACCTGTGACTGAATCGAACAAGGCAAAATTGAAGTAAAGCAAACTACCAACAGCCATAGTGTAGATTGTCCAAAGCCAGGGGGGGGGGTGCTGGGGTTTCGGGGGGGGGGGGGTCTAGAGCCATCCCGGATAAAATGACCGGATCGGATTTGGAGAGGGGTGGTTTAGTGAGTTTTGCCCATAATAACGTGTAAAATGTACGTTTTGTCTAAAATGGTCAAAATAAGGTCTAAATACCACTTTTCGGCGTTTTTGGTCATACTACCAAAAAGAAACAAAAACACGCATCTTTGCCCATTTTTTTTAATATTAGAAGGGTTCCCGCAAGTTCTCCAGAATGCGAGCCAGGGGGGGTGGCCAAATGTGGCGCCATACCAGGGGGAGGTGCCCCCCCGACCCCCCTGAGCCCCCTATGCCAACAGCCTAGCAGACATATGTACATCGCGCATGCACATGCAGTTGTGCTATATTGCTGCGTCAGAGCATAGTGTTAAAGTTGAAATTCACCATGCCAGCGGTCACTTTTTGTTTTTGCCAAGGATGGACCTACCCACATCAAGTTTTTTCAAGCAGCCCATTTGTTGTTGCGTCCTCGTGCATGTCTTATCCATTTGTCATTGAGCATGCGTGCATTCTCCTCGCGCCTTGTTTGCCAAAGTGTCCACCTCCCTATCCTTTCTTCCCAAGTGATTTTTCGTCGTCTTGCTTCGGTTCTCTCGGCGCAACTTTATTATTATGTTTAGGCCTCCCCTACCCCCGAAATATCCCATTCCTTCTTTGGTTTGTCGTCCTTGTCCTTAGTACCAGCTTCTCGCCACTTCTCCTTACAGCGGCCTCGTTCCTACGCCTATAGGCACAAAATTTTGCCCATTTGCAAGAAAATCAATCGATAATCGATAAAATCGCAATATCTCGAGATCGTACGAAGTACACACAAATCCTTTGCATGCAACGTTCGATCAAGAAGGCGTCCTTTCGCCATAACGCGTCGAATCCGTTCAGCAACAAAAGTTATGGCGATCGAAATTCAAAACCCACTTAGAAGTGTCACTTAGGTTGTACCCACCGTACACCCTGATTGTTTCAATTAATTTTAAAAGAACACAGCCCACATTGAGGGCGTAGGAGAGGGAGACGCCGACGAGGCCGGCAGTGACGGAGCCGAAATCGCGGAAGAGCACCGCAAAGAGCGCTGCGAAGAAGACGATGCTGTTGCCGACCATCTCCAAGCGCACGGCCAGCCAGCTAAAGAGAGGTGCAATGAGTGGTTTCATTCGCCTGCCAAATGTGCAGGTCACACCAACCGATTGGCGCAGACGCTGGGGTAGTAGCTGACGAGGTTGGCGTCCACCTTCTCCTGCGAGTCGGCAATGAAGCGCTCCTGCACTCCAAAGGCGCGAATCGAAGGCGCGCCCTGTGCAACGAGCACCGTCACTCCAAAGCTGGCTCGGCTAACAGCCAAGAAGACAGCGCCCACTTACCTGAACGGCCTCTTGAAAATGCGAATAGATCGGGGAGCGGCTTACAGACTCCAGACGTTTCAGCTGGCGCGACGTGCTCAAGTAAAAGCGCTGAAGTTGTCAGCAGTGTGTGTGTGTGCGTGCGCAGCACACACATGGTAGAGCAGATGTACACGCAATGTGTGGTGTGACACGCATGTATGGAACAAACACCGGTACGTAGTACGACTTCGTGGAGGTTGTGGCCTTCGCGAAGTCGTGGTGGAACGCAAACGCATGCTGGTGTGCGCAGGGGGAGAGGGGTGGGGAGAGCCTCTCTCTCCCCCCCCCCTCCCCAACCCCCACCAGCACTGGGAAACGATTGTCGAGTACCAATAAGGACGCGTTGAGGAAGAGGAGAGGGAGGAGGACGAGGGCGAAGGAGGGGGTCGCGTAGAGTATGAGCGTGACGGTGACGATGACGCCGCTCAGGCAGATGTAGAACACGCGCACCGTGTGCGGCAGCGCAGTGTCCACCGTGTCCAAGTCCTGCAGTGACATCACAGGCTCGTTACAACTCTTTTTTAAGCTAGGTACAATGTACAACATGTATATCGCACAGGGCATGTTGTCGCTACGCGATAGCTAGAGCTACACATCGTATCCAGTGCAGAACATAGTCGCAAGCGTAGCTTAGAACAGCTAGGCGCAACGTATGCGTCATGCACGTATATCCGGCGCCTGGCGCCAGCAGGCGCGTCGTGTCTGCTTTTTCGTGCGCGCCGCAGCGGTTCTGTTGGCCTGTGGTACGTGTGGGTAAACCGAATAAGAAGGCAACGCGCCAGCAGCAGCAAACATGTCCCTACGTCCATATGCAATGAAACGGATGCTCCCTTGGCTTTTGGCTTGTTAGGGAAAAAACAAACCTAAGGGAAATCGCGAAAAATAGACAAAAACAGAAAAATCCTTTCTAATTTTTTATTAAAAAATAAAAAATAGATATTTAAATTGGAACCATCTCTAGCAGAGTGCACGCACGCACCCCCCCCCCCCACACACATAAGCACGGAATCAGTCGTTCAATAAGTCAATCAACATCATTGATCACTTTGGAAGTGCAACACAAAGTGTTGTCTCAAGGGGAGTGTACAAGCAGTACCTTGCTGAAGCGATTGAGAATGCGTCCGAGTGGTGTGACGTCAAAGAAGGTCATGGGAGAGCGAAATATGTTGTGGAGGAGGCCGGCGTGCAGACGACGACTGGCTAACACCATTCCAACGGCCATGATCACTGCTGCCACGCAGACGAGCAGCGCTGAAGAAAGAAGACCCCACCAGTGCCTGGAGAGGTCCAAGTTAAGGCCGATTTACAGCCGCCGGACCCGGACCCGGTCACGGACTCGGACCCGGCCCCGGACTCGGACCCGGCCCCGGACTCGGACATGGAGTCCGTCGGTCAAAAGGCGCGTTTACAGCTGCCGGACTATCCGCCGGTCTTTTTTTAGAAATGCGCGTCTACACCCTCTTTTGAACGGGTACTTTTGTCGGTACGGTAGAAAACAATTCGAAACAAGCGTCGGCGCGACGACCGGCCAGCTCAACAGCGCCACCTCAGAGCTCAGCGAAAGCACTATTATGAAAGAAGAACAAAAATTACGTTCAATTCTACAGGGTGGGCCAAAAAAACTTGGACCCCTAATTCAGCGGAGTCTCGGCTAGGGGACCGATTGGCGTAGATAACCACGCATACCTCCAACCTCTCCGCCTCCCCCAAATCAGTGAATCGGACGAAACAGTTCATGGCAGCCATTTTGCAACCGCCCTCGAAAATGGAGTGTTACGCGCTCGTCTCGTGGCAGAGTCGACAATGCGCAAATTAACCAGACACCCCAGACATACACGCTGCCAACATCGACTAATATCCTCTGCAAACATTTTGTACCATACTCGAAAATGACGATCCGATCGACCGACCGCCATCACTGAAATTTTGGGAGGCGTAGAGGGGTGGGGTGCGGTAAACCACAACAACTACTCTAGCGAGCGCGCGAGCGGCGACTACGAGCGGCACGAGCACGAAACACCAATCAAGGCGCAAGCCCAAAAGACTCTCTCGACACGAAATTTGGGAGGCGTAGAGAGGTGAGGTAGGGGAAAACACGCCACCCACCCTAGCACGAGAACGGCCGCGTAAATAGGGTCAAGTTTTTTGCCCACCCGTAGCTCTCCCGCCGGCAGCAGCGGCAAGAAACTCCAAGGCGCTGCAGAAACTCCAAGTGCGCTTCAGAACTTCCAATACCAAAACTCGCAATATCTGTACCGAGGCGTTCCGCCAGATCAAAAAAAGACCGCGACTAGTCCGCGACTTTATGAAAGTGTCAACTCGAGTCCGCGATAGCCGGCGGATATCCGGCGGCGTAAATCGAAAACCGGTCCGCGAGCGGGTCCGCGGATAGTCCGGCGGACTATCCGGCGGCTGTAAATCGGGCTTAAAGGAATGAGTTTGACCAGACCCTGGGAGATGCCGAGTCCAAAGTACGTGCCGAGTCTGGTCCAGAGGCCGATGCGCGTGGTGGTGGTGGTGGTGTTGAGCGTCTGCGCCCTCGCGTTGTCGTCGGACCAGTCGGCCAACCAGAGACTCGAGGCGACGCCCAGCGCAATGCCGAGCGCGTAGGTGGCCACGAAGGAGGCCACGACGCCATAGCCGATCGCTTGGACGTACACCAAATAAACATGAGTCGACACCTGCGCACGGGAGCACTCGCGCAACTCGTTCACGCATGAGAGGGGTGCGGACGAGGCCACGCCACACAGACCCTGCCCGTCTCCGCCGTCTCCTGAACGATCAGCTTGCTCTTCTCGTCGTCTGCCTCAGTTGGACTCGGGCCCTCCTCTGGAGCGACCTTGTCCACGGAGAGTGCCACCGACGGGACATGTTCACCAGTCGTTTGAGGGAAACAGTCCTGTGCTGGCGGGCATGTGCGGGACAAGAAACCTGGCGCAGCAGCCCACCCCCCATGCGCGTACCTTCTGGCGTGCGCTGGCCGACTTGCCTTGACTGTCGACTCTGGACCGCCACTTGGCCAAGAGTGGATTGATCGCCTCCCCATTATCGCCATCGACTGCAGCACCATTCGAGGCTATGTCAAGACCACTAGAGTGCGACCGCGCGATAAGCTGGCGTTTGAGGCGCCTCTCGAAGTTGGAGTCGAACTTGGACAGCTCGTCCAGCACCTCCTCCAGGTCCTCTGAGCGTTCGTTTTCCACAGTTCACGGGCGAGCAGTGCCAGCCAGCCAGTCCCCTCTCAAACCCCACCATCTTGGGTGGTGTCTTCGGGCCCGGCCTGGTCGTCGACGGCCTTCTTGGCCTCCTCGATCAGGTAGTTCTCGAGAAACTCCGCAAAAGCGCCACGCTTCCGCATCAGCTCCACGTACGTGCCCATCTCCGTGATCTCGCCCTCTGTACAGCAGCGCCAACGTTCGTCTCTGTCGAGCGTTCCGCGGTCACCTTTCATGACGACGATTCTGTCGACGTGCTTGAGTACGCCCAGGGCGTGGGTGACGAGAATGCGCGTTGCGTGGCCGAGTATGCCGGTGTGCGAGAGGACGTGCTCGAAGATGTGCTTGCCCACGTGGCTGTCGACCGCGGAGAGGGGGTCGTCGAGGAGGTAGAGGTCCGCCTCGAGGTAGCAGGCGCGCGCGAGACTGACGCGCTGCTTCTGGCCGCCCGACAGGTTGATGCCCTTCTCGCCGATCTCGGTGCCGTCGGCCGCGGGCAGCGTGTCGAAGTCGGCGCGGAGACAGCACGCGTCCACGACGGCCGCGTACTTGCGCTCGTCCAAGGCGCCTCCGAAGACGACGTTGTCGCGCAGCGTCTGGTTCTGGATCCACGCCTGCTGCGGCACGTACGCCACGCGGCCCTGGACGTTCACGTAGCCCTCCAGCTTCTCCATCTCGCCCAGCATCGCCGACAGCAGACTCGACTTGCCGCAGCCCACAGAGCCCACGACCGCGATCAGCCGCCCCCGCGGCACCACGACGCTGATCTCCCGCAGCGTCGGCCGGCGGCCCTCGCCATCGCCGCCCTCCTCCGCAGCGCCCAGATCGCGCTCCCACGCGAACGTGCCGTTCTGGATCGTGATGCAGTTCTCTGCAAGGCGCCCGCGTTGTCCCACTCCCTGCACGGTGCACGACGACAACAGGAAAACCTGGGTCCTTGGCGGACTTGTCGACGACGCTCGTGTCCAGCTCCTCCTCGGACAGGAACGCCTTCAGACGCTTGTTGCTGACCATCCACTGCACCGACAGACCAATGGTGACAGGCAAGATCGACAGTGGATATCTATGCAGCGCAAACATAAATCGCCAGCCATCGCGGAATAGAGGGAGGGGGCAGTGACGATTTTGTATTCCGACAGTGCCGCAGTACCAATTTTACCCCTTTTGGGCGTACATCCTCCTTTATTCGAGACTTCTTTTGGTGTAGAAAATAAAAGTGTAAGATATTGCTATGGAAAGAGAGCCGTTTGCCCAGTGCTATTCGGAGGAGACGGCTGGAGCAGCGCCCTCGGTCGTCACCTGAGAATGTTGAACAGAGCCAAGGACACGAAGGCGACTTGAGGAGTCAACACGTTTTTCTCTGGATCAATTAAAACGAACACACCGAACGATACCACCGCAACCTAAAAAGGATGTCCTTAAACCCTTGCCCGAATTGCGCAAAACACCCACGAGAAAGGGTGCACTCGTCCAGCTGAGTGACATTGCAGCACTGAGGTATGCGACCTTCTTCAAGACAGCCACCTCCTTGTTACGGATTTCCAACACCTAGACGATGCAAATTGCTTCGGTTTTGGAGGATTTTGCCTTTGCTACAGGCAGCACGCACCATTCTCTCCATGCTGGGCTCCCATGCGTAGAGCTTGAGGATCTTCATGCCGTTGAGCAGCTCGTTCATCATCTTGATCCTGTCGTCCTTGTGCTTCATCTGCTCCGCCTGAGAGACAGACTCCGCTGCGTCCACGATTCCAAACACTCTGCTCCATGTACATATAAGCACCCCCACTGCCCTCCCACCTGGAGTGCGCGCATTCTGACGGAGATCCAGGCGTTGACGGGGATCATCAACAGCAGCATCAGCAGGCCGCCAAACACAGAGACGCCCAGAATGCGCCAGAGAAATAAGATCGCCAGACAGATCTAAGAAGCAATGAACGGTATTCCCAACGAAAAGGTTTCTTCTACTACCGTTAAGGGGGGGGGGGCACTCCAAAAGTTACAGGTGGGGGGGTCAGTTTGAGAAGCTGCAGCTGTACGCCATACCTCGGTCTGGTACCCTGGTACCGATGCGGTACCAGGGTGGCAGGAATATTTCAGAGATACTGGTGATACTGGTGATACTAGTGATTATACTGGTGATACTGGTGGATACTGGAGGTAGATACTGGTGATTATTATTTGAAACCAGTTTTATTTGAAGCTCAAACCTATGCTACACGGAGTAGGCACAAAAATGGCGCAGCAGACACTTTTGAAAAAAAAAACAGTCCATGCAAGAAGACCCAAAATACACATACGTACAGCGTCTTCCCAGAAAGGATACTACCAAGGGAAATTTTTCTCTGACCCAAAAAATACGTACAAAGATGTTGAAAAACTTTCAGGGAATTGATTGGGGGAGGTTGGAACTTTAGAAGGCCAACTTTGGGGACCCCCCCCCCTGGTTGGCCGCTGGTGCCTCTAGACCTCTAGACTGCCAATGCGAGAGCGGTAGGGTTGGATAGATGTATGATCTAATAGTGCGGCCGTTCACGCAATAAAATGGAGAGAGACAGAGATAGAGAGGAGCGCCAGTCAACCTGCAGAGGCGCTGACCAGCAGAGGTTGACGACGGGGGTCATGTCCTGGTAGCGCTGAATGTCCACCGACATCAGGTTGACGATCTCGCCCACGGTGCGGTCCTTGCGCGCCGCGTTCGACAGCCGCAGACTCTGCAAGAGCGACTAGCTGCGCGGCAACCAGTGATGACACGCCCCCCCCCCCTTCTCGGTGGCCACCTTGGTGAAGACGGCGGCAGTGAGCACGCTCCTAATGTTCATGCCGAGCCGGTAGGCGCGATGATAGTACTGGTGCAGGAGCAGCGACTGGCCGACGGCCGTGAAGAAGATGGCGAGCGCGAGGCCCACACCCTGCCAGAGAGGTCGGGACGAGTCGTTGATGAACGCCAGCAGGTGTCTGGGGGGAGCGCAGGAAACTCCACTGCACGAGACACAACCACGGTACACGCGGGGGAGGGGGGAGGGCACCTGAGCAGTTGGGGTCCGACGAAGGTGAGGAGGTCGAAGATCAGCTTGAAGGCGGCGGTGGAGAAGACGAGGGAGCGGAAAACGCAGAAGAGCGCCCACAAGATCGACGGGTGCGCCGACTGCTTGGCCCTCGGCGTCGCGCTGCCGGCAGGGACGCGACGGCCCGAGACGATGGCGACTTCCTCGGCCTTGCTCGTGTACTCGAGCGAACGCTCGAGCGCCTGCTCCTGCCGACGCTTCCGCTGGTGGTACTCTGAAGGCGTCCGCCATTGTCGACGCTGGCAATCGACGGACGCCCACTTCTGACGGCGGGCTGCCAGCGCGCGTCCCAGTGGGCGACGAGGCGACGCGAGGAGTCGCGACTGTTGAGCTCCCAGAGGTCGGAGGTCTCTAGGGCGCGTTTGTTGCCCGTCACGGCCAGCGGCGTGAACCACCAGAAGGTCAGCTGATTCAGGAAGGACGAGCGCAGCTCGGGACACCGCTTCTGCGAGTGGGCGCCGCGTGCACGGACGCCGCGAGACGGGAAGGCAGCCCCGGGAAGGCAAAGGACGAACGGTCTTCGTTCCCTGTTCGTCCTCGACTCGTCGGTCGGCGAAGCAGCTGAGCAGCAGCTCCAGCCAGAAGCCCACGTGCAACGCGACACAGGGCACGGTCCGCCAGCAGTCCAGCGCCTCCTGAAAATTGGTCCAGTTTGACCAGTGTCGATCTACAAGATTTCTACAAGGGTGCGCGTCTTGTTTCAAGCGGTGCACGTTCAGGTTCGACCGTATTCCGCCTTCCTACATCGCTTGGCCGCTAGCGCTGCCTTATCGGAGCACTGTTTGCGCACCGTGTCGTCACCGACAGACAGTTCGTGGACAAGCAGGCTGCTTGCCTGCTTCCGCGACTTGCGGGGTGCGCGCGCGTGCCAATTCAGGCGCCCACCTCGAAATTGTTTGCTCGCCCGACAGTGGCAGCGTCGGTGAGTGCTTGCGACCAGTCAGTGGGAACGAAAGAAGGACAGTGGCGTGGCAGCGGCAGAGGTGGTGTACCTGCTCTGTGATTCGTCCCAGTAGCCAGCGCCACTCAGGCAGTGAGCAGAGGCAGAAGAGGAGCCATCCCAGGAAGAGGACGCCGCTCGTACGGATGCCGCGACGCTGACACAGCAGCTGCAGCAGCAGCGCGTCGAACTGCAACGCGACGCCATATGCACGCATATTCACGCACTCAAAAAGCACTCATATGTGCTGATAAAAAGGCACGCCTAGCTGAAAATAAACACGTTGCGCTATCAACCGATGGCGCCAAACACAACGGCTGAATGCTGCAACAACAAAAACACAAAAAAAAAAACAAATTCAAACACAGGCCTTATTTTCTACCAATGCGACGAACTTACCATGGAGAGAAAGAGGAGTAGCGGGTAGATGTACCAGACGAGGGGCACGACCAGTTGCTTGACCTGTGAGAGATAGGCCGAGTAGGCGAGCATGAACACCGCCAGACAGCACTCCACCGCCGACAACGCCTGCAAGGAAAAGGCGAACGAATGCCAGCTGCACTGCACCAGTGGGCCGCCACGCACGATCTTGGCGCAGAGGGCGAAGGTCCATTTGAGCGGTGCGTATGCCTTGACGTTGGCCTTGAAGAGGTGGTAGAGAAGGATGGGCGTGCAGAGCCAGAGGAAGAGGCAGGGCAGCCAGCTGAGCAGCGTGTGCTGCACGCAGACGCTCGGCGCCGGCGGCCAACTGCTGCTGTTCGACCCACCCTCCAACGCTGCCTAGACGTACAGTTGAGAGCAATAAATTTGTACATGGTACAATTTGACACAGACTTTAGTGGGCACAAAATTCGAAAATCCCCGAACCCAGTCGGCGTCGTCGCAGATTCTCTGTAGAATCGCGTCCATTTGTCAGAGCGGAGATAACGGCCCGATAGCGGAAACGAGACACTATACTGATAAGTGAAGGGCGCCGTCTTTGGCGACGCCGACGCAGTGTGTGCGTGTTGTTTGTTTGTTGAACAAGTGGTGACGTCCGCAAACTGCTCCTAGCAGTTTTGAGCTGTTGACAAAGACGACGGCATAAAAAGCACCCGCCTGCGGGGGGGGGGGGTGTTTATAATGGGTGTAAGGGGGGGGAAGTGTTTTTTTTTTAAAAAAAAATCTTTTTTTTTATTGAGGGGGGGGGGGGGGGGGGGGGGGGGGGGGGGGGGGGGAAACGGGGGGCCCCAAAGCCCCCCCACCCCCCCGTTACAGGTATGCCGCCTGCTACCCTCCTTTTGCAAACAGTGAACAACGATGAACAATGGATCTACAGTATATTTTTAAGATACGCACGTTATCGATATTCTACTCCGTAAACGGCTGTAGCAAAAAGTCTTGACCAAAAGTTCGGAACAACGTTTCAAAAATGGCGCAAAAATTCAAAGGAAATTTGCATAATTGTGGATTACTCATTGGGTTCGCTCGTCTCGTCGTTACTGTTCCTCTCTTGCTAAAAAAAGTAGATAGCAAAAACAGCAACAAGAGCAGGGCAGGACTAAATACAAGAATAGCATCGGGCACGGGCTGCTCCAGATCCGCCACTGGCACAATAACATTCTATTCAAACTCGGATATTTACATACAGTTTATTGAACGTACTGTACAAATAAATTATTGTAGTGCAGTACTACTTGGTGCATGTTTTTGGATTTCAAAAGTATCATTACAATACATGAACATGGCGCATTCGCAGCGTACATTGTAGCTTTCGCTTCACTGTGTGACAAACGTTGCTTCAGCAGACTCAACTGACGCGCGTCGTTAAACACAAGTGCCGTCCAATTCCAATCCCCCCGACCATTCATTCGCTAGACACACACAGCTTAGACAGCGCACAAGTGCGAGGGACAACAAATGACAATAGCCTCGCCATGAGAACCAACTACTGACGACTAGACGAGATCAACAGCCACCAACCAGTGAGTGGGATCACAGTGCCGACATACCGACGGCGACGTTACGTACATACCGATGTCCACTGGCGGATCCAGGGGTGGGGGAAAGGGGGAATTCCCCCTCCCGAAATCGGAAATCTAGGGGGGAAAAGGGGGGAAAGGGGTAGGCGGTGGGAGAAGAAACACGCCTCGTGGGCCTAGTTTTTAGCATAAAATTGCTTGTAGGTGGTCGAAAACAACAAAATTTTTGCCTGCGGCGCCGTTTATATTCGTTAATCGTCGAATATGGACCGATTAGGTGTTCAAACCACTGCCAAAATGGCCCAACATCCAAAAAGTTCAACAGGGTCCTCCCTTCTGCAAAATTCCTCCCCCCTCCGAAATTTTTTTCTGGATCCGCCAGTGCCGATGTCACATAGTTACATACCTACGTGTTACATGTACACGGGTTTCCTGCAGGATGAGCGCAGCTCAGTTGAACGCGCCCCTGGCGCGGAGCTGCTTGACGTGTTGGGGCTGAACGCCGTTAGCCTTCATGTAGCTGAGGAACTGGCGGGGCACTTCCTCCAGCAGGGACTTGGCCAGCCGCAGGCCGTGGATCGCCGCCGGCGGCGCCGACCCCACCGAGTGTGTCGTCAGGTGGGGCGCGACGCCCAGGACGGGCGCGAAGACGGGCTGCGCCATTGTCACGCCTCGATTGGGCAGGAAATCGTTGAAGCGCACGAACTGAATGGGGCGCGAGCTGTGTGCGTGACGGCCAACCAGCCTGTGGGGACGGCAGCGTATGGCAAGGTCCTGGGTTCGATTCTTGATGGACCCACTAGATCGAGGACTTCCCTCTCAATGGATTTTCTCGTGCCATCGCTGCCCTAGATTACATACAGATGGCGTTCTTCTGAAGGTCTTTGGCTAATTACGCGGTTCTAGACAGGAAGGCGTTATGGATATGGGTATGCTATATGGGCCATTGACGGCCTCCTAGCCTTGCCCTTAATCCAACAATAACAACATCCAGTGGGGCCACCCGCCTGGACGATGTCGCGACTGGCGTGGCGGCCCAGCGCGGCCGAGAAGAGCGGCGCGTCGTCGGCGTCGAGCGCGTGCATGGCGGCGAAGTTCTCGTCGCCCACCCCCACGATGATGATGGAGAGGGGCAGCGCGGTGGCGCCCACCACCGCGTCGATGGTCGCCCGCATGTCCTGCACCACGCCGTCCGTGACGATCAGCAGAATGTGATAGACGCGCCCGTCCAAGCAGCGCGCCGCCTGTCTGAGCAGCGCAGCGGGAGGGAACGTGCTGCCCCGTCACTGGCGGCGCTTAGAAAGGTCGCCAAAACCGACTGGGCGACGTGGTGGATGACGGGCGCGAAGTGCGTGGGCCCGAACAGCTGGACGTTGCGCACGCACGCGTGGTACGCCTCGAGACAGGCGACGACACCGGCGCAACTGGGGTCCGCAGGGTTGCCGTTCTGCAAAGGCGCAGAGCACACCTCCATTTTCCATTCTGGACACCAACCCCAACTCTGGGGTCCGGGAACGTCTGCCTCCAAATAGAAGGAAGGGTACTTAACCCCCATCCCCCCTCACCTGAACTGGTCAAATGTATGATCACAAGAACGAACCACGGAGAAGCAGTGCGACGTGTTGCCGTCGGCGAGTCTCGCGCCGAAGCCGAGCAGCGGCATCCGCTTGTCTCTAGACTCTCACGTGGCGATTGCAACTCAAAAGAATGGGTGGGTCTCTGGTGCCGACTTGGTGTAGTCCTGCAGAATTTCGCCGACGCATTTGAGGGCGACGGCGTAGTCGCTCGGCCGGACGGGGTCCATGCAGTAGTGGAGACTGCGTGGATTGCGCGGGTCCAGGTTGCTGGCCGTGAAGTCGAGCGCGATCGAGCAGCGCACCTCCGTCCTTAATTAAAGCGCGCACCAGCCCTACCACACGACGAGCAGCAGGCAGGCAACCAAAACCAACCCAGCTTGGACGTAGTCGACGAAACCGTACTCGGTGTTCAGGCGAAGCGAATTGAAAATCAGCTCGCCTGCGGGCCTGCCGTCCAGCTTCTTCATCTGCAGGTCTCACAGTGTCGATTAAGGCCGATTTACAGTCATGCGGCTTATTATGGCATCGGACAAGGCCGACGTCACACCCGCACGCACTCTCAATGCAGGAAGCCGGATGTTTATAAATCAGCCTTTCGGAGCTGACCTGCACGCGAAGGCCGCTTCCCTGCTCATGTTTGAGTTTCTCAAAGCTCGAGGTCCAGTTGCCGATGAGCCGCTCGCGACCGTTGGACCGCACATCGACCACTCGAAAAGTGATCTCGCTGCAACGGATCAATACGTCTGCGAGAGCGAAAGCTGACGACGATGGAGCGACTTGTCGTAGTTGGAGTCGCAGAGCGCGTGCGCCGACAGGTAGAGCGGTCGCCAATGGGGTCTCTGAGAACGGGCCGGCTCCGTCCTGGCCACCAGCTGCTCGCTGAACACTGCGTCATTTCCCATGGCGACAACACTCCCATGGTGAGCGAGCGCCTACAAGCGTCCGCCTCGAACTTTGAGCACGTTCAAGACTGCGTTGGCCGTGCCGGGCAGGCAGCAGCAGACGAGCGGCCTGTCAATGCCGGCGGCTGCCAGCTCCATGTACACGTGCTCCTGTGCAGGTGTCAGTCCTTTACTCCTTTGAGTCCTGCAAAGCGCCCAAGTGGCGTCTTCACCTTCGACACGCCGGCCGCCTCCTCGACCACGACGACGACGCGGCCCTTGGGCGTCCTGCCGGGTCGCGTCAGCGCCAGCTCGGTCCGCTTGTTGGCCACCAGTTCGCCCAGAGTGCACTCCACAGCGCCCAGAAAGTCCTATATGTGCAGCGTCAATCGTCGACGCGACACGGCAGTGGACCCCAACCACCCCCCCCCCCACGTGGTCGGCGAGGTTGTTGCTCTGCGAGTCGATGTCGTAGACTTCGAAGCGACAGAACTGCAGCTCCTCGAAGAAATAGTTGAGCGTGAACTTGCGCGCGAACGAGGGGTTCAGCGAGTTCAAGACCACTTCGGTGCGGCCCACCTAAGGGCGGAACGGTACACGAGAACCTGGGACGGGATTGCGACAACAGTCTGATGGACTTCACCTCCTGCCAGTTGGGCAACCCGAATTCCTTGCCGTACAACACCACCACTAAAATCAATGGACATTCAAGAAGTACACCAACACAATTCGTTCGGAACAACAGACTGGGATCAGAGAGCGACATGACGTCCTTGTCAAGCAGGTCCCTGCAAGAAATGGTCAGCACGACGGAGGCTAGGGGAACGGCCGCTGTACCGGCCCTGAATCGCCTCATGTCCTAAAACAAAATGACAATTTGGTAAAAGAAACAATTAAAAGTTAAATCAGTTTCAATGGCTGGAATGCTCGCACCAGCATCATAGTGGCCACCTGGTCCTGGTGCGTGTCCGCTTGCCTGTACATGTTTTGCGTTGGGCTTATATTACAAACAGGCTTGGGTAAAATAATTCTAATTTAAAAAAATTAAGTATTCTATTGAATGTTCTCAGAGACCGTTTTGGACGGCAAATAAATTAAATGTCGTTGCAAAGGTGTCTTAAGCCAAATAGAGCGTCGAATAACAGCAATTTCTGGACGACGTTGACAACGATCATTTTATTCATTATTAAAATTAATTATTAAAATAAAATACAGTTAAAAACATTAAAAAGTGGTTTTGTTTTACCCAAGCCTGTCACTGGATAATCTACAAACAATTAAGAAAAAGTAGCTAAAGAGAATACTCGACTGTAGTTCAAACACTGACAAATTATTTGCATATTATACGGTATTCCTACAGAAAACGCACATACAGTAATGTACATGCAAATAAGTTCCTCTTGTAGACATAAACAATTGGTCGTGTTATTGTAGTTACATAAACATTGTAGTCACATTCCATCATAAGACTGTGTCAAATTGGGTCACCACCACTAACTAAAAAGGAACCTTTGTATAAACAATGCAGCAAAGCACAGCAGCAATGGAATATTGCTTTTAAAAAGCCTCATAGGATACACTGTTTCTTCTATATGTATGTTTCTTCATGTGAGCACCTGCACTGAGACGAATAGGTTCATGATGTTCGCATTCCACATGTTTGTGTGTACCGTGTGTAATTTGCCAATTGCCATTTGCCACGAATTTGTACAGTGTGACTTTTATTGGCATTTTGTTGGCTACAGTATCAACGGTACCCGCATCCGTCATTTCAATTCAAATTTTCGTTCACGCAAATTTTGCTAGTGTGAATTTTTTGATGTGCTTTTTGTAAAGACGAAAAAGGAGGGAAACCTAAGTTCATTGTACCATTGTACAATTGTACCCTTGTGCGGAGATAAGCACACCATAATATTTTACATGCGTTGACTCTCGATGCTCAACTGCTAAATACTAAAACACGCACCTCACACCACATTTCTTTTTACAACAGTCTGATTTTATGTAATCTTTCAATGAATTAAGTTACATTTCTATTTTTTTATCTCAATTCCCATGTAGTTGTACAGGGTGGGCCATTATGTATCAAGTCTCGATGTTGTTGTCCGTGTGACGAGACCTTACCAAATATTCAACAAAATCAGTTTACATTTCAACGCTTCAACACGCTCACAGTGCACCTCACACACCGACGCAGCCTCAACTTTCAAATGCGACTAGCACTACAGCAAACGGTGCTAACCAAGTTTTACACAGCGGGCAAGCGACGCGACCCCAACATCCTGCGGGTAGCTTTAGCGTGAGATTCTTTCGAACGAGGCAGATCTACGTATTGCAACCAGTTCAAAAGTAAATTCCAAAGTGACGCACAAACTGTTCGCGGTGGGACAACAATAGCTTGCCAGTCACGGAATCGGAATTCACAAAGTTTGTGGAGAAATACGGGTGGCGCACGTGCGTGCAGGCACGCACGCACGCGCGCGTTGGTGGAGAAATACGGGTAGCGCACGTGCGTGCAGGCACGCACGCACGCGCGCAGGCATGCAGGCACATGAATTGACGGGAGGATGTGGAAATGCATTGGGTGGGGTCGCGTCGGAGGACTGAGAACGGACGGCGGTGACAGACAACCGCCGGTGCTGCCTGGTGGACGAGAAAAACCGCCGCTGCTGGGCCGCTGGCAGCCACGCCTGAGAGTCGAACGGCCGGCAGAAAGCGCATGCTGGAGAGCTGCTGGTCGACGCGTTTCACGTGTCAACGTTTGCGTCTGAACGCTAACCTAAAAGACACTGCTAGTGCTCCACTTCTCTCTTGGCACACTCTAAGCAGCGCAGCACCTGTCACACAGGCGTTGCTGTTGCAGATGGCAATCTCAGCAGTCCGTAGTCTTGGGCGGGCAACTTGGCGCCGCACAGACAGCACTGTGTGTATGTGCGTGTGTGCGCACACACGCACACGCGGGCACACAGGCAAGCTCGCACGAACCTAAACCTAAAGCCTGAGCCCAAGCCTGAGCCTATTTGCCTAAGCCTATCGTGTGTGAGTTTTGTTGTTTTAGTACTTAACAGTTGAGCATCGATAGTCAACGCATGCTTGCGTGTCTTGCGCGCCTGCGCGGTGCGTGCCTGTGCATCGCGTGCGTGCATTTGATTGTGTGTGTGTGTCGTTGTGCGCGCGAGCGTGCGTGTGCGAGCGCGCGCGAGTCTACGTGGCAGCGCGCGCGCGCGCGTGCCTGCCTGCTGCCTGCCTGCAGCTGTGCACGTGCGTGCATCTGTGCGTTCGTGTGACCGTACGCGCGCGCGTGCGTACCTAAGCCTAAGCCTAAAAGAAATTGTAAAAAGAAATGTGGCGTGTGACGCGTTGTTTAGTATTTAGCAGTTGAGCATCGAGGGTCAACGCATTTAAAATATTATGGTGTGCTTCTCTCTGTACAATGGTACAATTGTACAATGGTACAATGAACTTAGGTTTCCCAAAAAGGATGTCTTCCGAAGTCGACAAAGAAACCTTGCTTGCACAGGTGCTGAACAAGTCATTTACACTCAGTGAATTGGTGGAAGACAAGCTTAAGTTTGTCCTTTTTGTTTCTTTGTGCGTCTACTCTAAATTTATCGGTTTTGCGCTTTGTTCTAGAGGGGAATTGACAAGCGAAGATGCTACTTCGCGAGAAAATGGACTAAAGAAATTGGCTTGGGTTGTGACAAATGTGCCTCCTGATTTTCTTTCTTCCTCAGAAGGTGATTTGCTCGTACTGAACTGAACTGTTTATGTTATAGAGGTTCTGTTCTCACCATGCATCCATTTTAGTTAGTCATTTCTTCCGCTACTTTCGTTCGAAATTGGAGGACGCTGAGCTGATTGCGTCACCAGCCGCGACAGTTTTGCACCATCTGGTTGCTATTTCGTGATGGTTTCTACCCCCCCCCCCCCCCCGCACCCGCCAAAAAAGCTGAGTACATCTTAGGTTGTGAGTTGCCGGAATCACGATGGAGAATTTCCTCGACTGGTGTTTGAAACGTTGCTAAAGGAATCATTTTCGCTCGCTACGGAGGACAGGTTCTGCATCTACAGGATCTTTGAGTGGCTCCTCAACTTGGAAGGCAATGCTGGTAGGCTGTGGGTTGAGTCAGAGTGGCTCTGCTAACATTGCTTGTGCTTGATCGCGTACTGTATCTGTCTGTATGTGGGGGGGGGGGGGGTTGTCAGTCATGCCCGTACCTGTAACCGGGTCTCGAAGAAAGGGGGGTCGGTTATCCGACCATTTTTTAGTTATACTCCTTTTAATCAAAAATGGGTCAAAATAGGCTCT